>JAVQKC010025671.1:0-50743 GCA_036025475.1 Philypnodon macrostomus | reverse complement strand
GACGTACGGGGCAGACGTACGGGGCAGACGTACAGGGCAGACGTACAGGGCAGACGTATGGGGCCGTTTTCGCCGATATACACCTTGCTGTCGGGGACGACAGCACAGGCCTAGTTGATAATCTGTAAGTCCTTAAATTTGAAACTAGATTTTTATTTATTTTGCTCGGGCTATTTGTTTTTACAATTTTACCATTCTCTCAACTAAAAAGGCATTGCTAAAATCATGCTTGGATTCCTAATTCTTACCTTATAGGGAGGTCGTATTGATTCCCAGGGCAGATCAGGAAATGAGGTGAGCTGCCAGTAGGCCAGATCTCTCCAGGCCAGTTTACGCTGGAACTTTGGAGGGCGGCACTTGGCCCCTTTGGCATCCCACAGCAACCAGCGGGGGCTCAGCTGACCGAAGTGAAGGTAAGGGGATAAACTGCTTGTGTTTGGTGAGTCTGCCCTGCCTGACTCTTTCTCATATCTGTACACACCTGTGAAACAACCAAGATAGTCATTTTAAGAAAGATCTCAATGTATTGCAGTGACAAAATATTAGGTATCCCACCATCTTGCAGAAAAGCCTCTAACCGGGCATGTGCTCCTTCCTCACTGAAATCCCACGAGTTGTGAATGTTGGCTGCCCAGTTAATCTTGAAAAACAAAATCACATTGTATTATCTGTACCACTTTTACAGAGAAATGCAGGCTGTGGGTATTTACTATTGTGCCGTCCTTCCTGCGGGGCATTTTGGCCAATTCAAGTATGTCCAAAGGAAGGCACTCAGGCCAATGAGAAGGTGTGGGAAGAGACACAGGAGGGTCGAGGGGGGCACCAAGTGGAGGACCAGGGTTGTGTCTACAGCAGCTCATGAAGTGGGATACAGAACCAATCCCTGTAGAAATATTTTACCAAATACAACCAATACACCAAATGCAGTTATCAAATTATCAAAATAATTACTTGATAAATAGGATCATACTTCAAGCACCACAATTTTAAAGAAATGCAATGTTTTACTCAAGTACATTTTGATGGTCCTATCTATGCATATGTAAACTAGACCCATGAATACATTTGTTAATCTGATTTTTTTTGTGTGTAGAAGGTTCCATATGAACCACAACATATTATAGAGCAAACTCAAAAGCACATACAGTGGGATAAAAGAACAATACTCATACTGTTTACATGTGTAGTTTGTTGTTTGAGTATCTGGAAGAGACTTAAACTTCCCCTTAAACTTCCTCTTTTGCTGTGAAAAGTCAATCACTGCTGCTGTAAATGTATTCACCTTGTAGGTTCTCAACCTCAATAACTTTGATCTGTCATTGTTGGGCCTTTTCATTATATTTGCAAAATCCATAACTCTCCAATGTCTGTTACAATAAACTGTAGTGTATGTCTCACCTCTTAGTCCCACGCCCGCAGTGCTAACAGAGTATGGATCTCTGAGACAGTATGAGTGATATATCAGGCACTCCACTCCCTCCTGCTGCAGAGCAGACACCACCAGGTCATCCCTCTGCTTTATCCATGGCTCGTAAAGGGCATTGGCCACAACTGTTCTTGCTCCAGTCTCTGTTATCAACTGCCTCAAAGCCTGCAGTGAAGATCCTTTATCATGTTTGAGGAATATAAGACTGCTGCCAATACTCTCCAAAGATGAACGCAAACAGGACAATGCTTGGTGAAGCCAGTATTTACCTACACGAGAGAAAGTTAGACTTCACTAAGTCATATAGTGTGGGTAGCCAATGTGCTTCAAGTTATTTTGAAGTAGAAGTAGAAGTAAACATTTAAACAATTACCACTAACAGTAATATGCTTAGTGAAAAGAATATTTGAATAATGATGTTTTTACTGTAGCTGTAGTCACTTAGAACACAGTTCACAGTTTGTGTTGTAACTTGACATGTTTTGACTTCTACTGTAGTCTTCCTCAGAACATGTCACGTGATGTTACAGTGTCTTGCCTGAGGGCGCTGTTCTACTGCTTCGGACAATAGGAGAATCGCACCAAAACCTGTAGAAAACAGCTGGCAAGACCCTAACATCACATGACACCTTCTGAGGAAGACTACAGTAGAAGTCGAAACATGTCAAGGTACATCACTCAAACTTTGGTTTAAGTTAAATGAATAAGTTTATTGGAAGACCAAATGAATGTTTTGGAAAAGTGAGTTATTTCTATTACTGAAGTAAAACATTCAAATGAACTTTGTACAATTTCTTCTAAAAGTTAAGTAAATCTAACTGCAGTGTTTCTCCCTACCATTATATTAGGAGGGCGTTCCCCCATTAACATGTTATAATAGTGTCTTTATCTTTAAATCTACTCTAAATGCATTCTTGGATTTTCTGCATAATTATCCGATTAATCACAGTTAAATATTTTAATTGTCCCCCCCCCCCCAGACTAAAAACATAGTAAATATACCTGACTCCACACATCTGATCCACTTTTAAGTATAAATCACAAATTGAAAGTAAACTTACAGGCTCTTCCCATGGCTACTGTAATCCCTGGCCCTTCTTCTTCATCAGGGCTCCAGATGAAGACAGGAATGACTGGAGCACCAGCCTCTAATGCTCCAATAATAGCAGGGTTATCACAAAGTCTCAAGTCCCTTCTAAACCATAGTAGAACTGGTGTGTGTGCAGATGGAGTAGGGGGTAAACCTACTACCAGCTGTCCAACACCTTTAGACTTGTGTCGCTTCTTCTTTGAGCGCTTCGGTTTCTCAAGTTGATTTGCTGTGCCAACTTCTAAATGCATGTCCTGTTTGGAAATGGGGGGGTATTGTCTAGAGCCACACAGAGCTGTACCTTCATTATTGCTTTGGTTGCATTTGTCATTACTGGTTTCTAAGGGGTTGGTATGGTTCGTAGCAGCTGGACTGTCATCTTGCCAGTGAGGAGAACTTTGTGGAACTGTTAAGTCTTTATAATGATTGATCCGGTTGGTTGGTTGCTCTGTTGCCTCTTCTGTCTCCAGTAGAGAAAGTGCCATGGCAAGTTGCAGGTCATCATCTTCAATCTGCAATTTAAACCAAACACTAACACTAGTTAATGTGCTTTTTCTTTTCATCCCGATCTGTTTAGTCCTGTTCTATAAGCCAGAGCCTATCCCAGTAACTATGGGCTTTAGGTGGTAGGTAGTAGTTGCATGGCTTAACTTACCTTTGAAATGCTTATTCTTTTTGTCAATAGATGGTGTTGGTTGTAAATTGATACACTAAACTTAATCCTATCAGTGCAATTTTTAATGGAGATTGCGGATAACAACTTCTCCCAACTGCAAAAGTACTCTACTAAAGGGGTTACTGTAAAACTGCTTTTAACAGTCCTAAATATTTAATGTATCTTTAGGTAGGCCTACACTAATACAATCCTTGGTAGATCACGGTTCTCAAAAGTAGGCTGCAGTTTAGGGATTTAGATGTACCTAGATAGGAAAAATAATAAAATATTTTCACATATTTAACAGAAGGCTAATTTTCCTCCTACGTGACACTAACGTGAAAGAATATATATTTTTACGCTACCGCCAAAAGGTGGCGCCAGAGGAGTTAGCTAAACGTGGTCGGTGACGGTGGCTTGCGATATTTCCGTGAATATTGCAAGTAATTAAAATAAATGCTAAGGTAAGTAGCTAGTTAAGTTTAAAATATAGAGTTTAGCCCGCTTTTACGGCTTGTAGAAGCTGTAAATAAACAACACTGTTGTTGGTATATCCAAAGAACCATGATGACTTACATTTGTAAAATATTCCTCGTAGATGGAAGTCAGTGCGGAGTGGAGCGCAATATTAGCCGTGGATAAAGGCCGGATGATTGTCAGAAACTGTGACCGGGTGTCCTGGTTTCCCAGGGCGGACACACACAGTGCAAAGAACCCCTCTGGATCCTCTCGACCCACCAGGACTTCTCTCAGCAGTTTCCTCAACATGGACAGACTGTCTTCAGTGTTGGACCTGGGGGGTGACATCTTTCAGGTACTATACACGGTTCAAATGCATTAAAAGTAAAATAATCAGCTCAATTCTACCAAATGCTGTGTCTACTACTGTACCAAACAACAGCCGATTTTTGGAGTTACACAAGCCATGTGTCAGTGTTTTGTAACTTTGTCTGTAATACCTTGGTTTTCCAATAGGGGGTGCGCACGTCCCATAAATATGCCTTGAGCGTCAGTACAATGCTGTTCATACTCTCCAGAATAACAATTGGGTTTGAAGTCATCCCACAAACGCATACATTTACATAAATCAAATACATTTTTCTCTTATAGCCTCCTACCTGCTTCTTTACCTTTGATAGTCAAATATCGACTTAAATCTGCTTAAATGTTTGGCTTATTTCATTGTAGATTCCTAGATCCCAAAGGACAGATTGACAAAGCCTCATCCAAGCATCTTGCTGTCTTTTTCAAGTGAGACACAAAGCCATTTCACCCAGGAGTGAATTTGTAATCATAGGATGGTGAAAGATCGCTAAGTAATTAATATTTTTAATAAGGCTGTACATAGGCTTTTATATCTACCCAGCGGGGATCCCTGATTTGGCAGTCAGGGGGGCACACTCTGAAATGCCCTGGCACACCTGATAAGATGGGTTTCTAATCATATCTTTTGAACATGTATCTTTTGAGGATGCATGCTTTCTAGTACTGATGTCAATAAAGCTAACACTGGGATTTTGAGCGGGGTCATACACTTTGAGTTAGTTTTGGAGTCTTTTATCTGACAAGTAATAGTAGTAGAAGTAAAGGGAGTGTTGAAAGCGACTGGCAGTGGCATGTGCGGGGCGAGAGCGATACAGAAAATGGAGAGAAAGGGAAAAAGATTGAGGGAGAGAGAGAATCAATAGTGTTTAGACAGAGAAGTGGATTCTAAGTGGGTGATCAATAGAGAGCACAGCGAAGAGATTAGCTGCTTTTCTCTCTCAAACTAACACTGACAAATTGGTGAATTGGTGTATCGGCCCTTGGGCTAAACGGATTGACCCGCTGTTTCCATGTTCTACCGTGTACTGTCAATACAGATCTGTGTTCATTGTGGCTTTCAATGGAGAGAAGTTGAATGAAAAGAACCGGAAGAGAGGGAGAAGAAGTGATGTACAGACAGAGTCGCGGATAAAAGGCGAGTAAACAGTAAGTAAAGCCCAGGTAGGTGTCCATGTTGGAAGAGAATACCACAAAATGTCCACACCTCTGTCTCATTAACTCACATGCGCATCCTCGTGCACAATGTTATAAAACCATAATAACGTCTCCAGGAAAATTAATGGAAGGACAGATTAAAAACTAAGTGAGGAGAAACGGGCCACTGGTGTAGCTATTTGCAACTCATAAATCATTCTGACAAAGCCATGCGTCCGTGGACACATGCGTAGACACACACACACACACACACATATACTGTAATTAACCACAGGCTATTTACTCTCTCCTGCTGTAAATTAGACATGCAGACACAGTTATTACATTAGGGGGATCTGCCATGTAGAATACTAACAGGAAGAGGAGGGGGGTGGAGGCGCAACACACACAACAATCCACCCGTACAAACATAAACACGGGCGCGTGCGTTCACAAGAAAAAGAGGCTATGGAAGAATCATAGACTTGACGGCAGTGAAAATGAAGCCGCAGCACAGAGAATAGGGGCCCCCAGCTCTTTGTTCCCCGCTGCATTTCATTATCCGAAACGCCAGCCAACACACACGACAAACACGGGGCACCTCCCCCTTCCCTAAAGCTGTCTACTCCACTCCACGCATAAGGCACAAAAAAGGGAGAAAAAGCAAATAGAGATACTGCGTCAGTGCCATTCACTGGCATCTTGGCTTGGGTTGTGACAAGCATGTCTGCATGGTCATCCCAAACAGACCAGCCAAGATACAATGACTTTGGCCAGTTTCAATGGATGCCTTTTAGAAGTGACCATGCGACTTATAAAACATGAATTGGCCCTATTATGATGGGTATTGTCTTGGAAACCTGTTATTGCATTCTTCACAAATACATGTACCCTTTTGTAAACCTATTGGGATGTTACAGTCTTAGTTGTGAACTTTTGAGGAGGCAGTAGTCTGTCTAGTTGATTTCAAAGCTGTAAGAATTAGTCAATATATTTCCATCCATCCATTTTCTTCCACTTGTCCGAAACCGGGTCGCAGAGGCAGCAGTCTAAGCAGGGAACTCTCACCTTCGATCACTGCCCGATCCACATTGCACCAGCCCTTTATGGTACCTCCCGCGGGTGGTGGGTCCACGGGAGGGTCAATATATTTCCACAAATGGAAATATAGGAAAAACTCTGCATTATGTACTACAGATACAGAGATAAGGATATGACCAGCTCATTTGAATGCCCTTCTTGAAATAGAAATTGGTTAGTTGACTTTTAAAAAAACAGGAAACACAAAAACCTGGGACGTCTAAAGTAGGACTTAATTAAGTACTGAACGTTTAAGTGTAGGTTGCAAACTAGACCCAGAGTAAATACTGATCTGAGAAGTAAGTAATTGCTAAACAATGTCTAATATTAGTACTAAACTAGAGCTCACATGGTTAGGTCGAATCCATGGCTTAAACAAAAACCAAAAAACTAGGACTAAAACTATTCTAGAGAAACTAGCTTCTAAACCAGGCACAGAGGGACTAAATGTACCACCTGTATCACCAGGAAACATAAATAAAGAAGATGTATATGTATGTAAAATACACGTTTTGAGGCTATTTAGAATTAAAGCAAGACCTCAACCCAGAGAAAATGTCATTAAAACAAAATGTATAAATGTTGTTGCAATTTGATTCAAGGTCTTGGGTAATGGTTTGGACCTGCAAAGAGTAAGAGTAGAATAATATATCTTTTATGTCCAAGTAGTTCTTTGTGATAGTGTAACTTGTGATACTGCAATTTCCCACAATGCGCAGCTCTTATACAGTATAATCACCATTAATGAGAAAATGCTGCCACAAATGATCAAGAAAAAATCGGTGGCAATGTAATACTAGAACCTTAAAAGACTTCCCCATAAAAGCAGAACAATGAAGACGCGGACTTGATTAAAAGCAGTATTGATAGACTGTCTGAGCTCGCTTGTCTCCATTTAGGTTCAAGTTTCTTTTCTTTTTTTCTTAGACCGTTGTATTTGTGTCCTCTGGTTTTCCCCCAGCCTCCCTCCAGCCTCTCTGTCCCCTCTGTTTTCCCACGCTGATCGATAGCTCATTACAATCATTGACTGCAGCTCATCAGCACCTGTTAGGGTCTGGAGAGACAGAAAAGACGGTGCACGTTCTAACCAGAGAGCGTGCACCGTGATGTAAGCCTGTTGATAAGTATACAAAGAAAATGGCGTCTATAAAAGGTGAGGGCTGCCATTTCAAGCAGTTATCTTCTGATTCACATTCATCGCTGTGGGTGTCTCGTTGGTCGCTGCTTTATGGTTTACGGTCTCGGGGAACATCTTATTATGCGGCTCACGTGGGTAACCGCAGTTTGTTGCTATGGTGATCGCCGAGGGAGCCGCTGTATTATAGGTGTTTATCCTAGACCGGCGCAAAAGATATCCGGCCAATATAAGAAACACGTTTAACACAAGGTTCAGACCACACACCACAAGAGCAATGCCATACATGGAGACAAAGGGAAACAGTGGAATGAAAATGTTAACTATTCACACTCCTGATAGAAACAGCCTTGTTCAAAGACTCAGTTGTGGGTTTAATGCAACACACTCCAGGGTTTGTTGTTTCAAGAGGCCTCTCTGGGAGTACAAAAAGTATAGAGTATTTCTAAAGCACTATCGTTCTATACTTGAGTGAGAGCTGCAAATATCACAGACTGGGTAGACATTTACATGCATCAGCTATAGACCATGAGCAAAATATTATATATATATATACAATTGTATTGTATTATAACAATATATATTTTAAATCAACCTCAAACTCTTCATGTTGTTTTTTTTATCTTTATAACAGAGCCTTAATTAGTGTTTCCCAAATGGTGGTTGGGTGCCCAAAAGGAAATTGAGCCTAAACATAGTTTTACTTAAATAAAAGTGATTTTGAAATACATAATTTCCAAGTTCCAAATTCAATTTCCAATTTCAAGAAAAAAAATCAGGTAATAAATCAATCTGGCCCATAATGGGTACCACATACCCATGAAGAACCAGCTGAACATCTTAAGAGCTTGTTTATTCATAGTTCATTTTTATTACAGTAAACTATTGGGAGATTTTTGTCGAGGTTTTTGACATGGATAAGAAAACTATATGCTGTACCCAAGGCTCACAAGAATACACAAAATAGAGGATAAGAGAGAAAAGCTCTGCTATGGAATTATTTGCATGATGTGGATGAGAAAGTCACAAAATTAGCTCTCAAGTGTGAAGTCTAACTCAAGAGAGCAGTAAATCGTGTGTATACAAAAGGCAGCAGAAAAGAAAGGAAGCCTCTCAGCCCTATGCATAAATTACACACATCATTTACATATTCATTATGTTTTGTGTACTAATGAGAATATTTGCTTAATAGCCCCGCCGCCACAGCTAGCTTTTGATTTCAGCCGAACAAATAAGCGAGCAGGGTCATATTGGTAAAGCAGATGAGGTCAATGATACTTAATCGATTTCTACTGTGGATGTGATCAATTGTGTGGCTTTAGTTTGTGTTGAACAAAATGAACTCCTACCAAAGTGTAAAGGCGTTCATGATGGGGCTGGTAAAAGTTAATTAAATCAACATAAGCTTTGTCTGACTTCTTTCTCCTTTTGTCTCGGTGGAATAAGTTACTGCTTTAGTAATTATTTAAACAGCTGGCACTACAAGAACTCCTTCAGGTGCTGCAACGTCTCAAACCAAAAAATGAATATAGAGATGTATGTAGTGAAATTGCTTTATCAAATGTATTATAGGAATGAAGGGAGAGAATACCCAGAAACGGGGGAAGGGCAATAAAGAGATGAGCTACAAATAGGAACGATGGCGGTGGCAGGTTGGCACAGTGCCATCCAGTCAGGAACTGAGCGGGGGCAGGCATGGGCATGGGCGAAAGGGGCGCTCTGAATAAGAATGGAAGAGGAAGAGAACCGCATCGTCATACTGCTGCCCTGATGCCACCTTCACTGGCACAGCGAAACAAGCAGCAAGAGAAGACAGTGGAAGTGCATAGCGAAGCAGCGAAGTCAGAGAGATGCCAACAGACAGAGGGTGACTCAGATGTTGCTGGAGAAGAAACTTTGATACAAGCAAGATTAACGGGAAATAATGGCGGTAAATTTTCAGATTCTTCTTTCGCCTTGTGCCAGCTGTGGTGTACCTTTGTGCGGGCATCGTGCCAGCTACCTGTACCTAAAGCAATGCCGGCGAACGGTGGAGACCTGTCGAACACAAGAACCTCAGCCCTCAGGATTCACTGCTAAACACAGTTTGTTCAGACGAAGCCAAGACGAGATGCCCAAGCAACAGACGCCAGCCTTTCCATGATGGCATCTTCACGATGGCTGCAAAAGCTTTGCGAAACAGATGGCACACTGCCAAGCCAGCGATTCACACGTGTGCCAACAGAAACCACCATACGGTGAGCAGAAGATTTCACATGTTGTAAATATTTTTGAGCGATGGCAACCCCTGAATGGGAACCCTTGGAAACAGAGATGGCACCATGCCAAACACAAACCAGGTGCTGCAAACCGGCGCCAAGCAAGCTAAACAAAAGCGGACTAAATGGGAACATAAAATAGTAACCAAATATTGGATAAACAGTTTAATCTATATTAAAATGGGATACAATTCACTTAATTGATTCCAACTTATAGAATATAATGTAATCTGCAGTAAAGAGGGAGCTACTGTGTGTTGATAGATTGTACCCTTCCAATGTAGAGTACTGTAAAGAGAAATAATCCAGCAGATGAATGTAGGGCAGTGAAATGGGAAGCACCTTGTGCCTAATGAAGAACAGTAGAGTAGGTGAAGAATGAGCACCTCTTTTCCTGAACGTGCACACCTGGGATGTTCTTAAAGGGATAGCCCATCAGCCCACTCTGATTCTTAAAGGGAGGGATATGCTGGCATCCTCTTCAGGGTATGTCAGACTGTGTTTGCCAGTCTGGGTGGGTGCCGCAGTCACCAGGGCGGGCAACTGTCTGGGCATCATCTGTGCCTAATTAACAGCCCCAGACTCATTCTAACAGCCGATCATAATTAGTGATTTAATCGCTCGTCAACGCTTTCTCTCCCCCTTTAAATTGTGCCTCCTCTTTGGACACGTGCGGATAAGCTAAAGGAACGCCGGAGTCCCCCCTCCCTTCCTCATCCTTCTTGGCTTCAGACTCTGGAGGGATCTTAATTAAGCCCGGGCTTCATTATGCAAATGGAGTACAATAAACGACAGCAGAGGCGGAGCTCCAGACAGACACAGACCAAGCCAAAGACGGTGGAAAATGTGAAAAAAGCGGAAGGTTACTGGATATCCTATGTGATGTTTTTGAACTACAAGAATTGTATACTTTTGTCTGATGTATGTCTTTGGTCTACACTAGTGCTACTACAACTAATCATGTGTTTACTATCTCTGCTACCACAAAAAAAAAGTCAGGAGGTACAGGATTTTTCCTCACAAAGAAAACTCATAAGGGAACAGTGACAATGAGCCCCTTAATATCACCAGTTGGCCGTTGTCGTGGATACGAAGAGATGGTTGAGATAGGAAAAGAGAAAGAAGGCAGACGGAAACACTGACGGTGGCAGCAGCATGGCAGCTAATGTCATCTCAGTTTAATCATCGCATGGGATCATGGGGTTCATGAAAATTCATTTGCATATCATTAAATGGAGAGAGGTTATTTTGTGCGGGCAGCCAAAATGGGATTGGATGAAGGCAGGGGGAAAAAAACGGCAAATGGAGGAGCTCGTTATTAAACAGCAATGTTTTATAGTCTGCCAGCCGATTCATTTAATTTGGGCATAATTAAAATGTGTCAGACCCAATCAATCATTCCAACAGGGATACTATCAATGTTTCAGACTGAAAAAACACTCATCTTTGGATATGGAGGCAGATGCTTTCCAATAACAATCTTAAGTGCTGGAGTCTTCTGTGAGCTTGACCCAACCACTCTTTATCTGAAGGAGATTGATCACAACATCCATTGTGGCTCATACACATTGTGTCAAGAAACATTTGATTTTGACAGGTGGTGCGTTCATCAGTAAGAGCCCACACTGTCTTTTTGACCTTTAGTAGTAAGTGTTGTGGTGTGTATGTGTGTGCATGCAAACATGCATCGCACATTTGCATAAGTGATGTAATTAGGCCTCCCTTTCACATGCAGATCAATTTGAAAACATGGCAATCACACTAACGCACATGTACAGGCGTACACACACAAACACACGCCAGCCACACGCTTACTGCCGTGACCACCCCCGTATCATGGAGAGTCTGTTGTCTGTGAGCAGAGAGTGTAAAGATTAACATAATCCAGCTAATAAGTGTGAGTAATATTCACACAGCGACGCGTGGCGTAGACACTGTCCTGCTGATGTGCATTTGTATCTCATTATAGATGTAAAGTACTCAAGGGGGGCTGACAGAGGGGTGCCACGGTTCAGGAGGGAGGATCAGGGGCTCCCAAAGAGTGGACACCAAAAAATAGAATGTGCTACTTTCATGCAATTGCAGCATGAACTCGAGCAAGCCACAGAATGTGATATTTTCCTAGTGCACCTTATCAAGTTGAACACACGATCATAACAGTGGATGGCATTCTAATGTTTTCTCCTCCTCATTTACAGTAGATAATGGCAGACGCTACAGAGAGCGTCTTTTTTGCAGAAAAATGTAGGAATTATAAATTGAGTGTATTTGGGCTTGCAGGCTAGCTCGGGTACATGATTGATTAGGATGGTGTGACGACCATTAAAAAGTCATTTAAAAGATGGATAGGGACCACATTTCCAAATAAAAACCACTTTATACCTGATGAAGTGCTGAACAAACTCTCCTTCAAAGACATTTACTGATTACTCTCCGTGTGACTGAGTGTAATGTGGGAAACACCTACATGTAGTGACTTGAGCTTCCATTAATTGTAGGAGCAAGTCAATGAATAGTACATAGTATCTATGAAACAATTAAAATAGGATGGATCAATTAAGATAAAGGAGAAGTTATGTGAAATGTCAGGGTATAAAATGGCACAATAATGTACAAACAGAGCTGTGCACAAATACTGATTGAAATGTATCAGATAGCATTGGTTCCACAGAAGCCTTATCCACAGAAGCAGAGCTGTATCTAAACGTGCAAATGTATTTCTGCTCTGTGTCTTTAATGCTCGGCTCCTCCACAGCAGCGTGCTCCCGGATTCATGCATAAACATGAGCTGGCCTTTCGGCTCTCTCCTCACATAACCAATCTAAATCTAAATGAGCCCCCACTACAGATAGACCAGCAGGCAATGACATTACACCCCCCTCCGCCCAACCCCCCTATACTCCAGCCCGCTACCCCCAGCGACACATATTCACCAGCAGGCAATCATTTCACGCCATCCCTCAAACCCCCCCACCCCCCTTGCGACTTGTACCCCCTTTTTGCCGCAACCCCACCAGCTGCACAGCATTCATTTGATTAACAGGGGGAGGACAGAGAGAAGGAGAAAAGCTGGGGGATCACTTTATCAGAATGACTTTCTAAGATGGCTATCATTAGCCACAAAGCCATCTGAAGTTGTTTTTTTGCTTTTACTTTGCTATTGTTCGGTTTGCACTATGTATATGTATAGCTTTGTGTTATACCTCATTCTTACCTAAGTGATGCTGACCTTTGCACAGTTATTGTTCACAAGTGCCCTATAGTTAAAGGCTTTGAGCTAAAAAGCAGCAGATGCCACCTTGAAGACACCCTCCCAAATCCATTCCAATGTTTACAAAAGTTTTACCCTGTTGCATGTTGCCATATTTTGTACAAATATACAAAAAATAATAAAATATCCTCTTCTAATCTATACTGTGATCTCTGAAATGTTACATATGAAAATTACTATGTTCTAAATGTGCTGTGGTGTGCATTTTCGGCCCCTTAGTCCCAGAGTCGTAAAACACATTATCATCATCAGCAGCAGCAGGAGCAGCAGCGTAATTCATCCAAGGTCGTTAATATTCATCATATCATTTAGTCACAAAGGAAACTCATCTGGCTGAATGTCAGAGATGTAATTAATGAAGTGACCTCAGAGGTCACGGCTCCATTCACCAAACGCCTTTCCCCACACCGTTGTGCTACACTCATCAAAGATACACACACGCAACCTAGAATATGAAACACATACACAACAGCCCCTGCATACCTTAACATTCACAAAATGGCTTCTTGGTTTAGAGATGAGACTGGAGCGTGCACCAAAGCAGACTTTATTAAGCTCAGTGGAGTTTGGGGAAAGGGAACAGGGCGGTAACACACAGCATAGGAAAGAATAGGGCAAGGGACAGTATAGAGACACACTAAACCACTTGAGCAAGACATTAGGACAGGTGCACATCACAGGTATCTTTTTGGTCATCACTATGGCAACAACAAACCCAGAAAAAAATTAAAAAGTAATAGTTTTACCTACAGCAAGGTTAGTCCCTTGACCATAGAGGACCCAAATATGTACATCTTACGGCCACTAAGTTCAAGAGAATATAAGAGAAATTAAAACTGAAAGTAATCAGTGTACAAAACTGTCTTTGCGGTATTTGGAATGCACATTTCTGCACAGAAGAAAGCTCATTGGTATTGACGTAAACATTGGTTAGTTAGAAGAACAAAAAACTCAAAGTCAGTCCACATGCTTTGGAAAAAGTCAGTTGTGATGTCCTGTCAGATGCAGTGACGCTAGATGGACAAATAGACTAGAGACATAGCACAACACAGAGAGACTGACCAGGAGGAAGTTTGAGGGGCTGAACTCCTTCAAAAAGCTATGCAGTATCTTTTGAGAAGCAAATGCCCCAATAGAGGGTTACTCTGAAAATTGGAAGATGTCAGATGAAAAAATAAATATGTATTATGAAAGCCATTTTTGTAATAATCATCAAGATACTGACAAACAAACTTGTTGGAATTGAGCCCCACATATTCATTTGTTTCCAATAGAATAATAGAGGAGCAAGTAATATCAACAGCATCACAGGTATCATTACAGTTTGTAGTCATTAAAGCCTAGTGGTAAAGCGATCAGAGCATGCATCTATCTACAGTATCAATAGAAACTACAGTACATTAGCAGCAAACTGGACATCCTTAAGGGCTGAAGTTTTCAACACTATGGTTAAAAAAAGGAAAAAAAATAAACTTTCTCAAGAGAAGTAAAACTCTTTAACCGCTATACAGACTGCCATGGCTCTAGGTTGGGATTTTGGTTACAGTCACCAGTGTGCTTATGAGAGGCAGAAAAACAGTAGCTTAGATATAGGGACTCCTTTTTCTTTAAAAACAGCAATACATCGTCAAGTAAACAGTAGCGCTTATTCTTGTAGGTCATATGGTTAAAGTATTATCATGTCTTTGGATTTTTGTCTTAAAGCATTAATTATTGTTTAGCTATTATTGTTATATTATTATTACAGTCAGAATAGGTTGAAAATGAACACAGTAGTAAAGGTAAAGAGCAAAGGAAACACAAAAAAGAAGAAGGCAGGTAGGGAGGAAGAATAAATTAAGTTTACAAAAATAACATCAGAAACATATCCAAAGTTTTTTTTTTTCCTCGACTTTGCACAGAAGCTCCCATTCTGTAAGCGGGAAAGGGAACCAAGTCTCAAACATCCAATTAAGTCTTGAGTCAGCCATACAAAAGCTAAATACTGTACATTTACCCCTCACGTCATTAAACACTTTAGTTTTTACTATGTAACAATCTATTACTCAGCGTAAAAAGCTCAGATCTTTGAAATGCAGGTGTTTTTTTGGAGATATTCTTAATACTTAAACCATGCCTTTTTTCGTTTTAAAAAGGTATCGTCTTAAGATCACATTGGAAGTTGAGCAATATCGAGCTTCTTGACCTGAGCATAGAAAGCTTTACATTAATAATCACATAACATTGGTAAGCCATTGGTATATTCAAATAGAGTGGAAAGGCAGTTACGACACCTCTCCTGAACATATCAAAGCTGTCTTTTTCATAATCATGACCATTATATTGAAGCAAGACAGTTTATCTCGATCCATAAGATTTATATTAAGAAACTATTACTAAACACACACAATGTAAATTCGAGTTTGGTTAAAGTTTCCATATACAGTATTAATGGTTGAGTGCTATAAAAATAGTTTGCCCCGCTGAAGACAAACTGGCCTTTTGCTTTCTGTGCTATTTGGGTTGTTATCCACTAAAGGAACATAGAAGGTGTACAACAGAAGACTCATCACTGGCTCGGGGAAGGGCGAAGCTGGCGTCTAGCACCGTAGCATCAGTCTTTTTCTACGGACCTTTGCCAGCAGCAGTTCCCATCCTTTCACCTTACAGACGTCAGCTCTGCAGTTCTTTATTGAAAAAACAAGCACGTTGAAACTAAATCCACAGACATGTAAAATTTTGGTTATGAGCTTTAGAATCTGAGACAGTCTTTTACAAAAGCTCTATGCAAATACCTCCATCTACTATTATTTGTTGGGTTTTTTTTTTCACTTCTTTTTTTCATCCTTTGACTTATTTCAAGTTTATCTTTTGGAGTACTCTATGTACACTAAAATCTCTTTGACAATTACGTGTGTAGACTGGCGCTACATGCTACACAACTAGTCATCTAGCACTGTCTGGTGGAGGGCCCAATGTGAGTCTGGCGTGCAGACCGAGAGGTAGACTGGAGGTCTAACTGGGCAGTGAGGTCACGTACTTGGAGAATGCTCTTTGGCCTCTGTGGCATCTGGTTATTATTATTATTTATTTTTTATCAAGATGGTGTTTGGTTGTAATAGAAGCTATTTTCAACACGAAGGACAGACCAGCAATGTGTTTAAGTACAATGAAGAAGTGAAAGTAATGGTAGAGAAGACTTGGTTTGGGCTCTCTCCATTTAGCTGGAGAAGTTTCTCTTTGGGCCGCTATGGCTCTGGATCTTTGGGGTGTTCAGGTTGGCAGCAAGGTGGACAGTCTATGGTAGAAGGTGTACATTGGTGTACAAGTGCAGGCAGGGTTAAAGGAGACCACGGTAGAAGTAAGGACAGTGAGCCTGTTAGGCTCGGTCCCGCTCACCAGCTCCTGCACTGAGCTCAGCCTCTCGCTCCACAGAGTCAGAGCTCATGCTCCTGGCTCTCTTCTCCTTCGCTCGGGCGTTCTGGAACCACACCTGTAATAAATGTGCAAATATTCAGATCTTTTCTTTAGGTGTGTATAAAACTGCCTAGCCTAATGGGAGGCCTGCCTTTACAAAGCATGGGTACCTTGAGGTGAATATTAAGTAAAGTAAATCATTTGTGTCATTCACTCCAAACCTAAGTCTGATAAAATGTACACTTCTGTGTAGATCAAGGTTGTGTCCAACTAGCTTGAAAAGCAAGAAAAACATTATGGTGCATTTCAGTAATGTGAGCAATAATAAATATTTAAATTCAGTTATGAGTGCAACATACAGTAAACAAAACCATATTGAAATAGAACATATATGTTACGAACTTGTAGACAAATACAATTGTATTTTTCTGTATTCATGACCTTTACCTGCACAACACGGTGAGGCAGCCCCAGCTCCTGGCCTAGCGCCTCACACTTCTGTCGGTTTGGTGTACGGTGGGTCCTATAGAAGTCTCTGAGCTGGAGAATCTGGAAGTGGCTCATCTGTGTCCTTTGACGCTGCTGTTGAAGATGATGATGATTCTGCAGGCTTCGTGTCTCACCCCAATCTGAACTTGGCCCCCCGGATTCCTCAGGACTCAAGGACCCCTGGTCAGCCATACTGGAGCTCTCCTCACACGGGTATTCCTCATCATCCTCCTCATATTCATCATCCTCATCTGGGTTGTTGAGATCAGTAGTTATGGACATAGATGACATAAGAGGTCTTGCATTTAATTCTTTATTAATGATAAAACTGGGGTTTTGGAGAGGATTGGAAGAGATCGATGGACCAGGTCTCTCCATGACAGAGGATGTGGCTATCTGCCCATTGGATCCATTATTCATTGACAAGTTAAAGCCTGCTCTTTCAGCTTCTGCCCAGTGCCGCGATCGCATGTGGGCATCTAAGGCGCTCTTTACTTTGAATAGAGCTCTACAAAAAGGACAGCGCAGGTGGCTCAAACCCAAGCTAAAGGTAGACCCTGGACCCACTGACCGGAACTGTCCCTTTCTTTCTCTTGCTCTTGTGTTCTGAAACCAGACCTGAAAAAAGAAATTGTAACATTTAATACATAAGCAATACATAACATATCACCCATAAACATATCAACCTGAGTCAGACATCCCAAATGAACAATTACACTTTGTGTAATCATAACTGGAATAATATGGTTTTTTTTAAAGTTTTTTTTTAAACTTTGAAACAGAATGTAAAAGCTCTTATATATCATATATCATGTATCATTATACATAGTGATTACATAATGCTCTATATTGTGACTGAAACTTCTGTGTGAATACCAATAGACTATACAGACAAAATTTTATATGAATTCTGGACAAAGTTAGGTTGTGAAAAGTAAATATGTACTATGGCTGGTCAGGTTATAATATTTTCAATATATAAAGAGTTTATGACTTACCTGAACCACACGTCTTGATAGACCCACATCTCGAGCAATGCTTTCCAGTACTCCTCTGGTTGGGTTGGAGTCCATACTGTAGCGCTGATACAACACCTCTAGTTGTTCTGGGGTTATAGTCGTCCTCTGGCGCTTATCTCTTCGATGTTCTTCGTCCACTTCTTTAGCACCCCTTTGCATTTCAAAATTGGTGTCAGCCATAAGCTTTGAACTCTGCTTTATAGGTGAAAGAGAATTTTGTGAAAGACTATTGAGGGCATTGCTGGAGTGATCAGACAAGACGTTCTTCATTTGTAAACTGTTTAAGTGGGACATCATTGGGTGTGCAGAGTTAGTGTGCATCTGAGACATGGCCCCCGAAAACATTTGGTTGGCCATCAAAGTGTGGTTTGGATGGAGCATCATGTAAGGCATAGTTCGGTCTGTAAAGCCAGAGTGGAGGAGCTGAACCTGGGACTGTGCCGCCAGGAGGTGCCGGGTTTGGTGCTCTTGCCACAGTTGGAATGACGGTAAGGAGACTGGACAGAAAGTACATTGAAACTGAGCTTGGGGAAGAAGATGGGAAGAAGTTTGTTGCTGTGTTTCAGTAGACAAGTCTGAGGGTCCTTCAGGAATGGTAGTTTGGCTTTTATCAGATGCAGACGCCTTTTTAACAGTGGACTTTTCAATATGTGCAGGAGAATTATGTTTTTCCTCTTTACTAGACTGTGCCACAGTTGTTGCTATTTTTTGAGAGGAAGGTTGTACTGTTTCTTGGGGCTTTTCTGATGATGTGGACACAGTTTCTTTAGAATCTGTGTTTTCTTTTACAGTCTTATCAACTTTCTTCATTGTTGTTTTGTAATCATGTGCCGAAATTAATTTATCTTCTTGCTTTTTTATTACTGGTTCACTTTTGGTTGTTTCTCCAATGTGAGAAGATGACTCAGAAACAGGCGAGTCAGGGTTTGAATAGTATTCATAAGTGAAATCCATTGAGTTTTCATTCTGACAGTCACCTTGTCCATCCACACATCTGTTTGCCTCCTCATCATTTATATTGAAGCCATTTCTCTGGCTGTGAATGCTGTCGACCTGGCTTCTTCCCTCGAATGCATCATCAGTGCCTCTTTCTTGGTTTTTACGGGCTCGCTGTCTAGCATTTTGGAACCATACAACAATGACTCTATTAGGCAGAGACAACAGAGAAGATAGCCTCTCATATTCTTCCTCTCTGGGGTAAGGAGTGGCCTCAAACACACCCTGGAGAGTCTCAAGTTGTTGCTCTGTGAAGCGGGTTCGGGAAGAGCGCCTTCCCCTGTGGAGTTCTCTTTGAAGATCCATTGGCTGGGACTGAGTAATAGAAGCAAGAGGGGCTGGGGACAATGAAGATGGGGATACTGTCAAAGATCGACTGTGTGCTTCTTCCTCTCTGCTTTCCTCTAAGGCTGTAGTTGGGGGGTTATTAAAATTGTAAGGGGAATCTTTGTCCCTCTGTCTTTCTTTAAAAAGGGTATTACGGAACCAGTGTTTGATGACTTTGTGAGGCAGACCAGACGTGGCAGACATTTTGTTGATCTCTTCATCACTTGGGAGGCTGTTAATATCAAAGTATTTTCTCAGAATTGCAAGCTGATCCTCAGAGATCCGTGTTCGGGTTCGTTTACCTTGTTGTTCAAGTATAGATGGACTCATTTGGGATGGCTGCCCTGCTTGTACTGGGCTAAGCTGCGATGGTTGACACAGCAGTGGAGTGTTTAGCTGTGGAGACTGTGCTAGTAAAGCTGGACTTAGCTGGGAGGGCTGGGCTAGCAATGCAGGACTAGTTTGAGGTTGCTGTCCCAAAAGTGCTGAGTTGAGCTGGGATTGGTAAAGTTTTGCCAGATCAGGGTTTACATTTGAATCAAGCCATGGTTGAGTCTGCAAAGCGACAGACTGCATGACAAGTGGAGGAAGAAGTGGCAGCTCCATGGGGAAAGGGATAGAGGGTATTGAAAGCTTAGATAATTGCAGTGGAGGTATTGGAAGCTGAGGCAATGGTAAAGGGAGCATTGGTATTTTAGGCAATGAAACTGGTATGGTCTTTGCCTGGGAGGAGCTTTGGGATGTGCCCGAAGTGCCTGGAGTTGGTGCTTCTTGTTGTGATAAGGCTTGAGTTTTAGGAGATGATGGTGGAGAAGAGCCAGTTTGTGTTGGTTTTACTTCTGAAGTGCTTGGTGGTTTCGGAGGTGAATGTGACGGTGCTTGTGGTTTGACTGCTTCCAGTACTAGTTCTGCATCTTCATTTGTTGACTTAGCTGCACTTGACGTTGTTACATTGGATGTTTCTGCAGATTTAGGCTGAGTTATAGGGTACATCTGGTCATACTGTAGTCTATATTCTTTTGAAAATCTCTCCAGTACAGCTGTGGGAAAAAGCTCCCGATGAATATATTCTTGGTGGCTTTTCAAAATGAGTGCATCTGAAAAACACTTGCCACAGTCTTTACACTTTTTACCACTTGGACAGCATGTCTTTTGGTCTTTCTCATCCTTGTGTTTATTCACATTTGTCTCTAAATAGCTTTCTGCCTCAACATCAGCATCATTTTTCTTACTGCAAGCCTCTTGTTCCTTGCCCACGTCACAGTTTTCCTCTTTTAAGCACATTTCTAACTGTTCACTGTTGTCTGGGACAAATTGTATCTGTTGCTGGTGTCTGTGTCTACTTTGTATGTATTGCAGTGCCAACTCATGACCATAACTCTGCAACAGCGTTCTAAGAGGCTCACCGTTTACAGCAGCATAGGGGACTCTAGGAGGAGGGCACTGCTGTCCAAGAAGATTGATAGGGGTTGTATTTACTTCCTGTTTTTGGACCTCATTTTTAACGGCAGAGGCAGTAATTTCTCCTTTATCTATGTCTGGAATACTAGGTTCTTTTTTAGCTTGGTCAAAGGTGGGTTCACTGCAGTTTTCTTCAACAATAGCTTCAGACTGATTCTTTTGTTGGCTTAAAGTCTCATTGGAGCTTTCTTTTTGGGGTTGTTTTTCAACTGTCTGAGGAAATGGCTCACCTTTAGCCTCAGTCTTAGTCATTTCTTTAGCTATGGAGTTCAGAAAGTCAAACTGGGTAAGATCAGAGATTTTACCAGCCAGTTCAGGGTTAAGCTTCATGTCTCCAGCCAAGTAAAAAGGCAGGAGAAGCTGTTGCTGCAGAGAGAGCAAGTTATCTGCAGCCAGGGGAAAATGATGCTTAAGGAGATTATCTGCTCCCATAGGTAGATGATGCATTATTTGAGACTGCAGAAGCGCTGTTTGCTGTTGTAAGTGAGCTTGGGCTTGGGCTTGGGCCTGAGCCTGGGCTAACTGCTGCTGCTGTAAAACCATTAGCTGGTTTCTTGATGCTAGGAGCTCTGCCACTTTCTTTTTAGCCTGCTGGCAGTCAGAATTAGAAAGGGGTGACTGGCCATCGGTTGCTAATCCTATGCTCAGTAATGAAGAAGTTGAAGTGCTTGCTACATCTGGCCTCTTGGTTAAAGCTGAACTTTTGGATGGTTCCTCCCTAGCCTGAGTAACAGTAGTTGACATTGAGGCAGGAGCAGTTGAAGCTGGGTTTTGCGCAGCACGGGCTCTGGTTTGGTGAAGGACGGAGCGGAGATGTATGTCAAGTGTAGAGCTCTGGCTGTAGCCCACTCCACACAGTTTGCAGCGGTATGGTCTCGGATCAGGAGCACGAGGGGCTTCGGCAGTTGTCGTACCTGTGCCAGAGTCTTGAAGGGCTCGTCTGGCTCGGTGGAGATGGGACACAGAGTTAAAGTGCACCAGTAATATGGTTTTCTGAGTAAAGGACTCTGAACATATTGTGCATTTGTAGGGCCTGGATGGATCTAAGTAGCGGTCTAAGGTGGGGTTGGAACTCTTTTTGATGAAAGAATTAGAAGTAGGTTCAGGTATTACCTCTTCACGTTTCTCTGTTTCTAGTAAACCCTCTTCCTCTTCTTCATCAACTTCACTGGCAATTTCTTTTGCTTTCATCTCCTCTTTTTTCTCACTTACTAAAGCTTCCTCTTCCTCCATCTCTTCATCCTCAGCCTCTCCTGCTTCTTGTCCAACTTGAGGTGACAGGCTGAAGTCCTGTTGCACTGAACTCTTGTTATGCTCCATGTACTGCGCAGTATGGGGCAGTAAATGTGTGTTGTGCCCCGGCGAGCTGTCCAGCTGTTGCCCAGAGTGTGTGTTCTGCATATGTCGCTGCAGAGCCTCCTGACTGCGGCATTGTCTGGAACACAGGGGGCACTCTGTCGCCGCCCTCATGGCGTGGTATTGCCAGTGCAGCTGCAGTTTCTCTTGAGTGGGAAACGCTAGACTGCACCTGCTGCAACGAAAGCGGTAACCATGGCGATCAGTGAGCGGAGGGGGGTCGCAGGATGGAGATGTGGGCGGAGAGGAGGGGGGGCTCAGTGTTGGGGACTGAGGAGCCACTTTGCCGTTGGAGGGGTGAGTAGTGTTGTCGTCTAAGGGTGGGGTGAGCAGAGCTGTGACATCTTTGGGTGCGGCAACATCGCTCTCAGTGTTTTCTGCAGAGATGCCTGCAAAATAAATAAATACATAAATAGGGATTGTATTCTTAAAAGCTTTAGAACCATAAGATTATTTTGTGAATATTAAAATCTTTGCATATTTTAACATAAGCCTCTGAACACTCAATTTAACACACACAATGTATATACTGTATCAATATAATTTATGTTTATATGTTTTAAAACACTCAAGCCCCTTTTACGATACAAAAATTAATCAGCGAAAAACAATGTTAAGTCTGTATAAGCAAGCTTTAAACTTATTTTTCTTTTTTTTATTGATTGCAGTCAATTGAACAAGGGATGCTCTTGTTGGTCTAGATGTCCTATAAATTTAAAATCAATGTGCAAAAAAACTACTGGAAGAGTGGAAGATTCCAGGATCTATGTCACTCTGTACACATCAAAAGAATAAGAGCTCTTTATGAACACCAACCATTTTTCTGCGCATCAGTAGAGGTAATAGCATCTGCAGTCTTTGCATTACTAGTCTTCCCATTTTTCATTTTCTGTTTTTCATCTGAACAAGACGCTGGCGAGGCTTCCAATTCTGAATGAGGCTGTGGTTGTTCCACTGGTGGCGTTACCTAGAAGAGAGAGGAAAAAAACATTAGTTATTCACCATTTTCTTAATTCAACTGCCTGAATAAAACATGTTCACTTGTACTGCAAACATGCCGACTTATAAACAGCGAGAAGCTGTTTCCTTCACTAATAAAAGATTCAAGTGTGAATTTGTAATGTATCGTTATATCTTGCACCTGCCACTACAGCCTGATATGAAGCTAGAGAATGCATCTATTGGGTAATAAGTGTATATGGTTGAGATATTGTGGGTCCTCAACTCCAGCGAAACCCTCCAACATGCCCCAAGGGTTTAATAAAACTTTGCTTAGCTGAATAATGAATTTATTTCAAATCAGCCCTCTTCTTATAGAAATCCTCCATCTTGGTAGCTTCAAGCACTCAGAGCAAATACTATATCTGCATGAACAGCTAGCTGGCCCAAGGAAAGGGACCGACAGCTAAAGATGAGATTTACATGACAAGAGTTTTTTTTTTTCTACAGATTCATAAGAGAGAAAGCGAACAAGCGCACACACACTCATCCGCGCGCACGCTGCAGAGAAAACTGAAGGTCAGGCTTAATCTAGAGAGCGTAATTGGAAAGCAAGGTACATAATGGCCATCATCACCTCAGTCTGAATTAATGAACCTCAATTACTATCAGAGAGAGTGAGGGGAGGCAGGACGATGGTGGTGGTGGGAGGGGGGCACCCAATATGAAAAAGAGAGCCGAGGGAGGGAGGAGGACATAGGGGCAACAAATGAAAAAAAAACTGCACTGGAGAGACAGGGGAGTGAGTACGGGAGGGGTAAGGCATAAGAAACTGGGACCAAACTGGGAGGGGCTCTAAGATGGAGGTTGCAGAATAGGAATGATAGAAGTAGCTGGAGGGGGGGTGGTAGGGAGGTAGAGAGGGGCAGCAGAGGGGAGAAAAGGGTGAAAAGCAGTCAGTGAAGTGGAGGCGAAGAGCGCCAGAGACAAAGGCCACTTAGCATACGGGCCAGCGAGATGGAGGACGCTGATGTGGATAGATGACCAGTCTTTGTTAGTTGGAGAGACGTAGTAAAAAGCATGGGGGGGCCTTTTTAGCTTGACTGCACTTCTGGTAATAGAGGGCTACTTAAACATGTATTATAGAAAGACTGGCTTTTTCCCTCACTCGCTCAGTCAAACGCTCTCTCCTCTACTCTAAAAGACGCACACACACACACACACACAAGCGGACGGCTGCATCAAAGATGATAGCGGGGAGCTACTTAAACATGCATTAAAAAAAGCGATGCCTTTCTCTCTGGTGCCTTCTTAATGGAATTGTCTCCCTACATTTCACTCGGCCCCATCCCCCCATTGCTTTGGCTTCTCATTTTCTTTTTGCATCCTGACAAATGCTCAGACAGCAAAATGCACAGGTTGACTCACAGTGCTGATGAGCTTGTCCACACAGTCCTGTGCCACACTGTGCACGTGTGTGAGATGTTGTCGGAGGTTATCGTAAGGGACTTTGACCTGGCACAGAGGGCACTGGACAGTCTGAAGACAGAGGAGACCGTTTGAACCATGTTACAATGATGACAGGGACTTAATATCTGACATGAGTGATATACAACAATGTAACAAATTAAAAATCACACTTGCATACCTGCTGGTTCTCATTTTGCTGGTGTATTTTGGGCCGTTTATTTGAGATGGTGTTCTGTATTTCCGTGCATTCAGGAAATGAGCGCTTCAGCTCTCCCGTTTCTACTCAGAGGAAATAAGAGTAGATCATGAAAATGTAGATCAATGACCATATTAACTTTTACTCTTTAAATGGTTACTTTGGTCATTTGTAAATCTGGTACGTATTTACTACAACAGCACATCTCCACTACTACTGGCTACATTCATAGCTATGCGTAACACAAAGCCTCAGTTGTTGCTTCTCCAATACTGTGAATGCGCTGACAGTTGCCTAATGTATGTTATCATGCAGACCATCTTTACATAAGACTGAGGTAATCCTTATATATAATAATATTCGTAGAAATATTTCATTTTTTGTAGCTACTGTACCTGTCTCTTCAGAAAACTGCTTTGATATCATAATGCGTGTGTCTTTGGTTTGGTCCAGAAGACCAGTTGTAGGCTCAGTAGACATTTCCATATCCTCACTGTCACTGAGCTCTCCTGGGAGAAAAGAGACACATAATTATGTCATGCATAACCACTGCTTCTCACAGTATATCCTTTCTAATAAACTCCTTCAGTAAGGCCAGTGTCTCAGACCACACTCACTGGCCTTTATTGATCAAGTATTGATTCTCTATTAACTTCTCCTCAGAGGTGGAGTAGAACTTGGAACACATCAGCTTGTCTTAATAAATCTTAATCTACACAAAGACAAATTAGGAGAGGGACATAGAGACTTTACAACTAATTTAAGACACTGCTCAATATCATATATGCACAATATGAAGTATCTTTAATATTAGACAGCTAGCAGACCACTGTTTGTCTTTCACTTCCCCCTCGCCTGTCCGGGGGATTTGTATTGGTCCATTGATTAGCAGGTGCTAGTTAGCTGTTGTCAGGGGTGATTGGGGATATAACAAGGATGTATATCGACTAATCAATTTGCCTGATCAATATTTGAGCAACAGCCATTACTCATGTTCTCACTCTTTTCATCTTAATCCCCAGTCCATTCTCCTGATGTCACACATGAAATCCAATCCTGCCATGCAGCGTCTCACCTGTGACACCCTCTGTGTTTTTCCTGATGGTGAAAATGGCTGCTAGCTCCTCGCCCCCCATTGGCTGCAGCTGGATAAGCCCTTCCCTCTGCTGATGGGTTGGGGTCTGACTGTGTTTTAGTACTTGAAATTTAGATGAGCAAGAGTGGTTGCATAGGAGACAATGGAACAGCCATGAGCCTCCGTCAACCTCACCGTCATACTGCTGCAAAAACTGAAAACAAAAGAAAACAGAAAACTTTGCTTTTATTGCCTTGAAATATAAAAAAAAAACAATTGTTGTATTAATTGCAGGGCTCACACTGAGATACTGATAAAACACCATTCACATTTATTCCTATGGGCAATTTTGAATTCTTTGGATGTACCCTGTTATACTCTGTACAGTGTATAGTTCTTTAGTTTTCAATTCCAATCAGGGATGCACAACAGTAGTGATATTACCTGCATGAGTTTGAGGCTTAGAAATTACTCTGGTCATGTTTTGGATCCGTCATTAAAAAACTATTAATAATAATCAAATCTATAATATCTTTACTGTGTTATATGATGTCGATATAACTATAATATAACTGGATATCCTGGCATCTCTAGTCAATGAATAACATTCTTAAAAACTATAAAACTATAACCCTAAAACTAGTCCCAGCTCCCAAAGTTTAAGTACGTACTCTGTAAACGCGGATGCCAGCCTCATGTTGTGAACTGAGGGAGTGCCCACGGAGCTTCTCCAAACTGCTGGTTACATAGTCGCACAGGTTGCATCTCAGCTGGATAGGGTTTCCTTTAGCAATAAGGGCAGCTCCATCCTGACCCCTGTCTCCGCCTTCTTGTAGATGAGCAGCAAGCTGGTACCTGGTGCGGTGTCTATCGGTCTGGCAGTGCAGGGAGAAGTTGGCCCTCAGTGGGGTGGTGTAGCCACACAGCCTGCAGTGACAGCCCCCTGCGACCAAGGAGCACCACTCTGACTGGGACAGGGAACGAGGGGTGTTCAGGTGCTGCTCCACAGACTCTAAGCTGTCAGAAGAAAAGCTGGAGCAGATGAGACACTGGAAAACACATAGAGAGAGGGGTCCTGTGGGGGACAGAGAGGAGGCTGGAGGGGGCGAGGGGGAAGGTGAGGGTGAAGGAGTCAGGGTGGACCCCAGTGTCACCGGCTGGTCTGGTACCTGCTGACTGGTTAGCCGCATGTTTAAGGAGAGCTCAGCACCTGGAGAACAAAGAGAGTGTAAGTCTTTGCATATATTTAGAACTATGTGAATAATTACTGTATTGTACCTGTGCTTTGCAGGTGTTTGAGCGGGGATGCCAGGCCTCTGCACTGGGACAGGTAATAACCTCTCTGGAGCCGGAGCATGTTGTGTGTGTGCTTTTCGCTGGTGGTGTGAATGCGCAGGTTGCGGGCAATGCTGGTCTCATAGTCACACACGTCACAACGCCAACGTTTCCCGTGTGAATGTGAGTGTACTACTGGTGTGATCTTGGCAGGCTGGGTGGCAGGTGTATGGATAGCTAGTGGTGCTTTGTAAGCTTGCTCATCTACCGTGTGTCCCCCGGAAGAGCTGTTGTTATTAATGTGTATGTGACCGTTGGAGTGGCCCCCGTTCTGGACGTTGTTCAGGTGTTTATCCGACTGCATGTGTATGCTGAGGTTGCCTTTGGAGGATGTGGCGTAGTCACACACCTCACAGCGGTAAGGCTTGTAGCCACAGGCGTAGGTCTCACCACGGGCCAGGCGAGGATGGGGCTTCCCTGAACTGCAGTAAGTACACTCCCCTCGATTTGACCCCCCACAGATACACTTGCCACCTGAGGCTCCACACACGCACTGCCCTCCTGTTTCTGGATGTTTTTCTTTCATGTGAACTTGCAATGTATGCTGGGATTTATAGTGCCAGTTACACTTGGGGCATTTGAGCGTCTTGCAGGAATTGCGTGAGTGCATTATGGTCATGTGACTCGTTAGTGAATTTGGAGAGAGGTCTTGGTTGAGGTTCTTAAGGACAGCTTCTTTTGCCTCTTCTTTATCTCTCTCATCATCCACCTCTGTCTCTTGTAGACTGTCATTTGGTTCTGGAGCTTTGGCACCATTTCCATTAGAAACGGAAGAGTGAAGAACCCCTGCCGGCCCACCATCCTCAGCAGCGGGCACACTGGCGGTCCCCGTTCCTGCCAGCGCCGGTGTAGACTGCTGGGATTTAAAGCTCTGAGGAAACCCAGAAATCCAGCCCTGATCTCCCTTAATGTCTTTTACCTCTGTGTCAGGTAGCAGGGCAGACGAGGAGGACGAACAAGTGAAGTGCTTTGGAGAGGCAGAAAGGAAAGGGGCCGGCTTTGGAGAGGAGGAAGGGGTGGGGGAGGGCTTTGGAGAGGCGGCTATTTTGCTGTCGAGTGTGCCACTGGCCTTTGCAGTGCTGGAAGAAGAGCTGTGCTGGCTCTTTTGAGGTAATAAAGAACATTTGGATTTGTTTTGGCTTTGGTTTGAGATGGTCTCCTCCTCCTCTTGGCCTCCGCTGCCTGTAACTGACGCCTCATCCACACCTAAGTGCACCTCCCCGTCTTCCCTTTGCCCTGACGAAAATGCTTCCCCTTGGTCTTCCTTCAGTCCATTCTGCTGTGTGGGACAGCCTGCTTCGGTCTGCTCATCTCCCTGGCTCCCCTGGCCCCCCTCTGCTCCCCGTTGAGACAGGGTCAGGGGCTCTTTGGCAGGGGCCATGGCTGAGGTATGAGTGGGCGACCCCTGCTCAGGAACAGCCGTCCGGGACCGGAGAGCAAGAGATAACCCCTGGGGACTGAGGTTGGCCTCTCTCTCCTCTCCTCCCCCTCCATCCCCTCCTTCACCGCTGTCCATACCAGAGGCTACAGCTGCCAACCATCACGACCCCACCTGTCAGAGACAGACAGAAGAGCAAAACCATGACGAAAACAGAAAATGGAAGGCCTTGAGTCATGTAAATAATATTGCATAACACACATGCCATTGATTAGCGTCCCTGGATAGCTTCTGTTCAATACAGACTTCACAGTGCGCAATACATAGGCTGGTTACTCAGGGGTTAGCGTTAGCCCTTAATGGGAAAATCAATAGCCAGAGCGCTAAACTAGGTAGAGGAATGCGGGTGAGGGCTACGCAGGAGGTCTATAATATTCCTCTGGGGATAGGATTAAATAAAGAACTGAACGCTTTTGAGCTAAAGGGCTTTCACTAAATTGCCACACTTAGATAAAAGAACACATTCTTAAGCCTTACATCTTCTCAAGTGTGTTTTATTAGATGGTAAAAGCACATGGAACATCTAATTTAGCATATCTGCCATTATGGTGCATTAATAAACCAGTAGTTGGTATAAAATACTGGACAAAATGTAAACTGATCCAAAACAGTAGCATGGGTAGTTATTGTCTTAATGTAATTATATAGATATTGAACTATAATTTCTGCTATCACGTGGTGTTGCATTGCAGCACATGTGAATTGTAATTGCATTTCATCTTCGCAGCCCTGGATTTGACGTGGCGTCCACCCCCTAATGGATTGCACACAGTAAACACACATTTGTCTTTGCAGGAGAATATCTAATGATTTTTTTTTCTAACCAGGGCAAACCACAATAGCCTGTATGATAAAAAACTAAACATATTCATAGTAAAAAAATTATGATTTTGTAGAGCTCAATTCGGAATATTTACAAGAATTATTTACCTTTTGGACTGGTAGACTGGTGCCAGGATGTTTTATATTATGTGCCTATCCCGCAATCTCATTACCAACCTTTTTTAATCAAGGAGAGACCTTAATGTACCCTTTCACCTTCTCTTTCAACCAACCTACCCCTCCTCCTCCTTAAAGCACCCCACTCTAGCACTCACCAGCAGCAGCCATCCCCCCTTTTTTTGCTCTGCCCGCAGTTTAAAGATATATGGCTCATATCGGCTCTCTGATAGTCCTTTAATGTACTGTGCTTATGTCACAGGCCACAGACCCTTGGCCAATGCAGCTGTCCACTGTCCTGCCTGCGAGTGCTAGGGGACCCAGCCTGTCTGCCAACAGCTGAGAACACTCTCTAATCTGATAAAGATTTTCATTTACACTGCAATCGATAACCCCGGTCTATCGGCAATGTAACTATTTATACAAGCATTCCTGGCTCCCTATCGATCACAAGTGCGGGAAACCATCATTTAACGTGTGTGGATACATACTAGGTGCGCGTTAATGCATGTACATCCTGTTGGGCATATCATGTCTATTGAGCTAAGAATCAACACCAACATTATAGATGCTTAGAATGGCAATAGTTGGAATTACTGTAAAAGTAGTCTTCCAAATACAAACAAAAGTATTTCCTGGGTGATGCCTGTTTATACCTATATCTAGGGTGTGTGGGGAGAGTGTGCAAAGCGTGAAAGGGATGTGTGTGTGAGAAAGAGGAGGAGGCAGAAAGAGACGGGCTATAGTTGTGGGGCTATAGTTGTGGTGCATTTAGTTTATATGGCGAAATGGCTAAATGGATATATTGTTTTTCTTCATAAAGCTTGCTGCCAGAGGAGTTTGCAAACAACCCGCACCGATCTCAGGTAATAGCTCTATACTACCATTGTGTTATGAGGTGCTATCGTAGGGCTAGTGCGGACAGAACAAGGAAGAGACTTGGTAGTTCACTTCTAGCCAGTGTGTGTTCACGCCACTGACCAACATGACCACTCCAGCCTTTGTTTACACTGGTAAACCGTACCGTACACTACGACTGGGCTAAAACAAGAGGCTACGGTAGTAACAGGTGACTCGATACATAAGCAGATCAGCAAAAGCGTCGTTTGTGCGAATTAACAGGCTACGCTGCCCGAACACACTCTCCCTGACCATCGCCGGACGGTTCGCTCGTCGGTATAGCTCGAATAAAGAAATGCTAGGACTTACATTTGTGTAGCGGCTCCGGTACGACGCTCCTCACGCTTAAGTAATCCAGAAAACAATCGTATAGAGATCCCACTCATTCCTTATGGATGATCCTCTTCGTTGTTTTTGCGAAGCAGGAGAGGGGGAAACGGGGAGAGGGAGAGAGCAGCAGGGTCCAAGTTGTTACCAAACAACAGTGTAATTAAAGCTACATATAGGCTGTAGTAAACAGAAGATGGGGGACGGAGGGGTATGTGCGCGCTCCAGAGGTAGAATGAGTTCTGATCACTGTGGGGGGAAAAACACTTGGCTCTTTATTCCTGCTAATTAGTTTCCTTCAAAAAATGGCTGAGATTACGCTCAGTGCGCATGTGCGTAATTGCGCAGACACCGCTAATTAGCCCGTTTGGATCAATAGGATTCCGCGAGAGCGAGGAGAGAGAGAGGGAGGGGAGAGGCTTGTCGGGACGGAGAGAGAAAATGAAACATTCAAGATATAGATTTAGTAAAAGTATAAGAAATGATCGCTGATACGTTAGTTGTTACTTACACATCCACTGGCATAGATTTTGGTCTAGCCTAGGTGTTTTGTCTTTGCAAGTTATTTTTAGTGCAAACACAAACTAAAATAAAATTTGTAAAAAAAATTGTGAAAGTGCAGTTTTACAAAACCCAGATACAAAAACTAACAATATAAAACAATAGACAGACAATACAACACGGACAGAAGACGTTTACTGACATTGGTAAATGCAAATCTGAAAATGCGACACTATCTCGGAGATTCACCAGCATGCCCCGTACAAGGGCCTGGAGCAATAGAATGTATTGAATGCATATTAATAGAGGAAATTCTCTTTTAAAGTTAGCATATATATATTAGTATATATATGTATCGTTGTATGCATTGTAGTATTTTTGGAATGATCTACTTGTGCGTAATTTCTTTTTCTCTTCATTATAAGTTCACGTGCAATGCGCTTTGTTATACATTATTTGTTATACATATACACGTACATGTAACAAAATACTAAACAAAACATTGCAATGGTTATTGGATATATCAGGGATATTAAAGGGAATGTGTGTGGATATGTCCCTTGGATGAATTCAGTGAAAGCTGTGCGCCACATTTGTGGATAGTTTTAACTTTGTCTCTATGAAAAATAATAGTCCAGCCCTGGTGTCCACTGCTATGCTTGTCCTGGCAGGGGCTTTAGTTTGCGTTTTCTCTCCCCTGACCGTCCCATCCTCGCCACACTGCTCGCCTATTGTTATGATAATACTATTGTGATTTTCACGCTGGATGGCAATCTGTCCATCGTCTATATTTAACACAGTGAAACGGCTTTTAAATGTACGGTTAAATTGTTGACTCTACTTTATAATTGTTTCTAATTGTAGAATTCTTTTGTTTGTAGAAATCTGAAGTTTGATTTATGCAACAATAAACCAAAATATTCACGGCATTACGCATTCAAATTCTTGTCATAAATGCATACTCCCACTATATTTTTTCCTTTCCAAAAAGCTTGTATCAGTTGTATCTGTTACTCTAAGATACAGCACAACCAATGTCACAATATTGGTTCAGTCAGTTATTAATTATGCTGCTTTTCTTGCATTTGCATACACATTTGCTTTGTCCTGATTTTCCTTCAATTTATTTCGAACAATAAATTTGTGAGAGTCCGTTTATGGGCCAGTTAACATGCTGGTCGACATTTGTAGCTCATCCAATAATTATTTTACGATTTGAACGCGTCCGTGGTGTAAAGTGGTTGTCTGTCTGGCCCTCGCGGAGCACACACAGATTGCAGCCATATCACGAGCATAAATCAGCCATGCAGTGTCCGCGTCTTTACGCACACGTGGATATATGCTTTTATTATTGATGAGGATGCGTTTAAAGACACTGACGAGCTTGTCATTTATGAGCCAAACACGACGACAGGGAAAGGTGGTGTGGTTTTAACATCAGGCCATTTTGCATATTAGATGTGTGCGCGTACGTGTGCGTCAGGGTAGAGGCCTTTATGGTTGTTATTTTTATGTATGGCTACAAAGAGAAAATGGCAGAGGTGTGTGAGATGCATCTGTTTTTTCCTATTATATCAAAACTAAGTGAGGGAATGCCATAAAAACCTAAAAAATGATGTTTTTTTAGATCAATATGTGCTTTAATCCATAATGTCTGTATCATAAGAATGGATGATGACATAATATAATTAAAAATGTATGTACTTTTTTTTCTCTAAACAACCTCTTTATCTGGAAATCTATCAGCATATATCATCTGCTTTTATATGCATTTCATACCCCGTATAAATATTATGCATATTTTATCTATTAACAACGATTCGGAATAAGCTATAGGAAATGGCATTCATCAATATTTTTGCACCGTTGCATAGTTTAATCCATTTTAGCTGTTATTATTTTTCCACATTTCAAAACATTTCGCCTACACTCTTCACACACGGGCTATACAATATATTAGAATACATAAGCAGGAATATAACACTGTGTAATAATTGTATAATAAGTACAAAAATCATCATATTTCACTTTTATTAAATCTCCGGAGTGTGGGTGCATTTCCATTAATAAATGTACACCCACAGTCCTCTCTTAACATGCAGTGTGCCTCCTGTGCCCTCAGGTCTATGCCAGGGGTTGTTGTTTTCACTGTAATATATAGTTAGCCATTCCACCAATTTACCCTGTCACTGTTAATGGGGCAATTAACCACCGTGATACCCCCCGGGCAGAAGGAGAGAGCCACCCCAACTCCAAACTTGTCTTTATGACATTTATATGACACAGTGTATAGTGGGGGGAGCTGGGGACCCATCTGACAACTCGGAGGGTCCTTAATGTCACCCCGGCACCCTCCTATCTGCCCCCCGTCCCATTATCTGCCCCGGGGTAAGGCACAGAGCGGGAAGTGCATTGCATCATGTACAGAAAAGGAATTGTACAATCTTTACTGGACGAACACTCTCTAAATGATATTGTAAGTTCATGTGTTTATGGTACCTTTCATTTCCAAAGACAATTGAAGACGGTCAACAGCTAACTATCAAATGTAAGCTAACCCTAATAACCCCAATCCAGTTAAGAATTATTAATGAAGAAATACTGTCTGTACTTACCCACCATCCACTGTCATCATTTTTAGTAGCATTTCAAAATTCATACCACCATATTGTGTCAAAGAATTTGAATATTCTTCCAAAAATCGTTTTATTTCAGTAGTTCAGTATGAAGTACAACATAAAACCCCAAAGCCTAAACGTGCTAAAACGTCATAGCTGCATAAAAGTGATTCATATCAGAATGAGCATAAAGGCATTACTGACTTAACCTCCATATTCCGTTCCAAGTTATAAAATCTAGGTATTACTAATGGATACAAATGTTATACAAGTCCTCTGTCTTCTACGTGTTAATAGATTAGCTTATAGAATCAATGATATTACAAAAGGACAGATGAAATTGTGGACCCTTTTTTGTCTGTTAAATTAGTAGAATGTTACTCTTTAGGGTTAGGGATTAGGATTAGGCTCTCAATAAATAAACAATAAATTCAAATGTAATCATAGGCTAAATTAAGAATGTAGTTAACGGTGCTGACCATCATCTCATGTCAACTCCCACGGTGGCCCAGTGTTGAAAACTGAAGGATGCTTCGCCATGTTTTGGCCAGACTCAAACAACTATACAGCTGATCTAAAATGTCTGATGCAGGATTTGCTAAATATTTGGGTCAATTTTGGGCCATTGAATTTATCTTGGAGATTTTTCTTTTTGTAATATGAGTAATGTGGCTTTTTGTTACTACCCTGTTAATGGGCAGCAATGTTTTCAATTTTAAGAGGCCAGTAAATAGACCAGTACACTTGATCTTCCTTAAAATAGGTGCATTGACCACCTTTGCCAGGTACTGCGTTGACATAAAGTATCTAAAACATGTATTGCTAGGGGAAACAAATCTTAATGTCCGCAAACATATCTCTAGCTGATAGACTCCTCCTTGACCTGACCATTTTTATCCCACATCTGGAAGTCTCTCCATCTCTGTCACACATTCCCCCTGTCCTCCTTACATCCCAGAGGAGGCAATAACCTCCCCGGCATGTGCTTCCCCCTTGAGCCGTTGTCATAGTAACTCGCAGGGCCAGTCGACATGACAACCCCACCACGGTCCAGAGATAGATGATATAGGGCCAGAAATTGGGAGGGGACTCGCATCCGCTTTAATTTAGTTTGCCTGATTCACATTCAAAAACTGTTTTCCCTCCGAGGCTCTCCGGAGGTTGGTTATTATTCAGTGTCAGGCGTTTTCATATTTACACAGGTATTTCCTACTCATAACCGATCAGCGGCATGTCCTGAGTGACCGTGTACAGTCTCACTGCAAATGGAGTACTATAAGATTGTATTCTATTTATTTGAATGTAAAAATCATAGAATTTTGTATATATCAATACTCATACACACCATACATAAGCACTATTAATAATTCAGTATTTTATCACAAGCGTTTTATTCCACCATATACTGTTCTGGCATTATGTCAACATATATTTCTGCAATATTTTGATGAAAGTTCATGTAAGATTTAAAAAACTTAGACTAAATGAGAACTAAAACCAAGCCCAAGTTCTAAATTATGGAAAAAGTGACTGAAATTTTACTTTTACACATTTTCATTCAAGGCTCTGATCTGAAAAATCTACGTCAGATTGAAGACCACGGTGTTACTGGGATATATTTCTATTTTTGTACTACAGATATTGTGTTTGCTGATATTGTCATAATAATTTTGCAATATAATGTCCAGCCCTTTAGTTAATGAATTAAATATTTGATCAAATTGGAATATAACATATTAATATCTCTCTGTGTACAGTATTTTCACTTCACCTTACTTTCCCAAATGACTTACATGTGCCTGTACATGCATCACTTTCTATTCTATATGTTAACGTCCACATCCTTTATTACAGCTGCAAATACACAACTTTATATTTTAGCTATTTTTTTCCATCATTTATTTGATTTATTCTCTATTCAAACAGTGTGTGTTGCGAAGAGAGAACTACAACGACTTCCAGAATCTATCCTGAAAGCCCCAAGCTGCTGCCCGTTGACTGACCCTGCACTCTGACCCCAACGTGGAGCCAGCCATGCAAAAACTGACATTAAGAATCAATAGGTAACATTTAAATTAGGACTATTCAATTAAAGAAGACACAATAACCTTTCAAACACTTTTGCATAATCTAAATGCTACACACTCCATCTAAATGTATGTCGAGCCGTGGTCAGGGTTCAAACAGTAAAATCAAATTACAAGTGCTGAAATATCATTATGGCCTGGTATGTAAAGCACATAAACATATATTTGTAATTTTCTGTGTTTAATTGCTAAAATTGTCGATATATCAAGTTAATGCATTTGTTATTGTATAATTTCCAAGTCATAAAAATGAATGCTTATCCAGTCATATTTTATAGATTTTGTGAAACTAGAATGAGCATAGATAGTATTATTCTAAAACGGGCTTGCTTCTGGTTAATGTACTAAAACCAGTTTGTTTTTCCCATTGCGTTGTATCATCAACATAAATATCAATACCTACTGTAGAAGTACGTAATAGCTTACAATAGAATGTAATGGCAACACAGCTATCTTGTCCGTAGACCACTCCATGTAAGTGTATGGTGAGTGCATATATGAATAAATGAATTTTATTTATCAATGTGTCATCCTTGTCATTCACAAGCCCAGCCCAAAGACATGCAGTGAGGGGAAATGCCAAAAAACGACCATTTATAGAAACACTTCAAGGTTTTTCTTCCACGTTTTAGACACAGGGCCAGCCAGCTTTAAAATAAAAAACTGAACTGTATTGTAATTGGTGCGCTGGAATATCAGTGGAAAAATGTTGGGATACTTTGCTTAACATTTGCATATCTATGTATATCTTTAGTAACCGTCATTCAGTACAAGTACAAGAGACTCATATTTGTTGTGTATTCAATTTTACATAGCATTTAGATTTCTTCTAGCCTCTGGACTGATATGTGATCAATGTTTCAATGATACACAATTAGCATCTAAGGTTCAAAAGTCTCATTATGTCAATACATCACAATTGCAAATTCACCACATTTTAAGTTTACATAATGGAATATTGAATTTGGTAGAGATCTTGTTGTCCCACATGAATAGGCATTATGTGCATTTTAATTTCATTTAAGATACAAATGCTTCATTGGACAATATTCCACTTACATACATGTGACTATGCACTGTACTTGTACCATAAAAGAGATTGTCATTCCATCACACAGAGTCAGATTTTGTCTTTTGTCTTTTGTGTTTGTCTGATTGCGTCTTTTCTTTGTGTTTAATGTGTCCTGTTATTTGTTGCCCGTGTCTTTGACAGATGAATTTTTCCTTGGGGATCTATAAAGTGTATCTTCTCATCTCATCACCTCGCCAATGACCGTCGCTGGAGAACATTAATAACATTAATGCTGGACGTAGATGCTTACAGGTAGATCCAATCATAATAAGCCATTAGTATCGTGAGCAAGACACAACTAGACAACAAGACACAACGAGAAATAGTCACTGCAGGAAACAAGAAAAACATTCAAAAGGACAGACTGATAAACAGATACAGAAAAATACTACTAATTATACTACTTATTGTATTCTTCTAATTCTAAGTTGGTATGAATTCCATCCAATTTTATACCTGACTCAAAATTGTGCTCTTAAATTGTACAACAGCGCACCCGAATGGCGGATCATAGTAACAACATGCGAATGAAAACAACTGGCCGGACACCGTACATTCGCGGAAGCCTGTGTCAGTCTGTGACCAAAACACAACAGCACAGATTATTTTATTATTTGAGCATACTCGGATAGTTTAAATGATTTAAAAATAGATAATTGATGGGTTGTGTTTTTAGGAGAGTGGGCAACGATGGAAGATGAATGGGAAGAAGAGGTATGTAACGTTGTAAAGCTGATGGCTAGAACATGCTAAATCTGCTAATGGATGCTGTGACTAGCATCCATGTGGTGAAACTGTTGCTATATTCACTAATAGTTATACTTGTGTTTTGCAGGAGCAGCTGGTTGTAGTGGAGCTCTCGGGAACTTTGAGCAACGAGTTTCTGACCAAAAGCAAGAACACATGCAAAATACTAGTATGTCTTGTTATGATTTATCAATATAGTTTATACAATATTTGCATTCGTTATTGACGACTTTGTTTGTTTTAAGGAAGTTGACAGTGATAACCCCATGATACAAGTAGGGCAGTATGTTTTTGCTGGAGAATATGAAGGTAAGAGTCAGCATGATGGTGAGATGTTTTTGAGAGGTTAAATGTCACATCATATAGTGCCGACCTACTTCACTAGTTCTACTACTACTACTACTACTACTACTACTACTACTACTACTACGACTACTACGACTACTACGACTACGTTTTTATGTGGATGCACATCCCAAAGTTTGTTCTAGTGCTTGTCTGAGTTACTTACAAAATGCTCTACATCCATTCTTAATCTACTTTCACATACCTTAAGTATGATATGATTAAAGGGTAACTGTACCTGGCATTGTTGCAGTAAAAAAATGATGGTCAAGTGCAGAGCGTAAATTAATGCACTGTAGCACGACTCATTGAGTTCCATTGTTATTGTACCCCTTTGTTTTGGTATTTCCACCGGTGTATGCAGATTTGAACTGTCAATAAAATGAGATAAAATGTATTATATAAAATATGTTTAAATCCCTATTAAACAATTTAAGCATTTTCAAATCGGTTCCCAATCCAGTGTCAGCACTTATGTAACATTTAACCATTGCACTACATGCTGAATTTACAGGTTATTCTGTTTTTCAGATGCTTTGGGGACTTGTGTGCTGTTTGAGGAGGTTCCACGTAAAGGTAATTGTTGATACACATATTTTTATGTGATGATTCTGTATATTTTTTTGCTTATTTTTCATTCTTGTGTTGTAGGAAAGGACTCTACCCCAGAGCTGAAGTACATGTGTCACACAGTAAAGAAGCTTATGATGCAACGAGTATTTCTTACAGAGAAGAAAGAGGGTGAAAGCAGCCATGGTAACTAACCAAAGAGAAAAGAATAACTATCTGTACAACCTTAAAATAGAAGGGCAACAAAGTTTACTATCACATACTTTTTATCAATTTTTTAAGCAAATTTTGGGGTATTTTTAGCCTTTGTTTGACAATTATAACAAATAACGGGAAACAGGCAGGGAGGGGAATGACACTGAGCACAGAAACTCAGGTCAACCATCTGACGTGTGTTCCACCAGTTAAACCATTAGTCGTTACAATACCTAACGTTTGTGCAATTTTTTTTCTTTCAGGAAGTGTTGATAGTGGTGAACAGGAAGACACCACTATAATGTTGAGTGATAATGATGATGATGGACAGCTTGATGACACACAACACACTATGGACAGTACTCGCATGGAAGAGTCATTTCTGGATTCATAGTATCAGTCTCCACATTCCACAGTCTTTTTTCAGGAATGTTGCTCTGTTAGATTGGTTTTTGGAAGACTTCAAAAATGTTGGAATGACACAAAAATGTTTGTGTACATTTGTTGCTCAGTGGTTTCAACCCCATACATTTGTATTTATTACTTGTATTACTAAAGATTTATGTTTTGTAGAAATAAAATAATGATAATATCTGACTGGTATTTGTTGTTTATTACAATAACTGTTACACAGTACAATAAATATGATCAATTGGTGGACCTTACGCTCAACAAGAAGATTGTAGGTGGGATCCCTGGATTGGCAGACTACACTCTTTCTAAATCCCACTGCCAACAGACCTGCATGTAAAGAGGAACTTGTAAATGTATGCCTAGGGCCTATTGTTGCTTAGATCTAGCTACTTGAGATCCTTAACAGATGGAGATGGGAAGAGAGAAGATCATGAATGAATAATATAGTATATATCTATATATGTGTATATATGTATATGTGTGTGTATATATATATATATATGTATATATGTATATATATATTTTTTTTTATATACAAAATCCAAAACCAGGCCAGCATCCCGTGCAGTTGGTCATATGTGTGAATGAACGCTGGGACGCTGTTGACTTTGAGGACGTGGCGGTTGTGGTCCAATCCAATCACCGCTGTTCTCCTGAAGTTGACCAATCACAGAGCGACATGGCACTCCCTTCTCCGGGCTCTGATTGGTCGGGTGCGGCACTAGCACCGGAAGAGCATGGGTGTGTTTCCGCTCTGCAGCTACCCGCAAACTCCACCGATCCACTTCCAACAACACACAAGGTAACTTCTTCTGACATTTTTATTATGAAATATTAAAAAGCCGACAGTAATAGGGTGGTACATGATTTAAATTCAGCGGATTACTCGTTTCAGGCATTGGTCCCGTGTGTTTTCTGTGTCTTATCTGTACTAATGGGACGCCAGGGTGCTCTTTCATTACTTATTAGAGGCAATACATTTTACATTTAAATTGGCATGGCCAAGTAGCTTAATATTGAACCAAATACGCAGGTTAATAGAGAATGTTCATACAGTTACTTTTTTCGTCCCAATAAATATTGAATTCGGGCTGAAGCAAGGGTTTACAGATAACTATTACCATTTGGGATTTTGCATCACAAACGTATGAAAGTAAAGTACTAGTATCATGCAGTGTTTGCGAGCAATGGAAATGTTAACGTGACTGTAATGGAAAATGATGTGCTTTTCCAACATTTGTCAGCCCTCCTCAAGTGGATGTAATGCGATACAGTGGACGTCTGGCAATCTTCTTAGTGACAGTCTATGCTTCTGTCTGCTTTTCCAAACTGGGAGTTTACTGTATGGCTGATTAAACTGTACCTAAACTAGGATTATACCGTTGTGTAAAAAAAAAAAAAAAAAAAAAAAAAAAAGATACATTTGGAACAAAATAGGCACTAGAAATATCCAATGTGCTACCAATGGTACCCTTACCCCAGTTTGAGAATGACAGAGCTATACCATCACGTGTTACTACTAAAACCTCTGTACTTTCTTTTTGCAGGCCCACATTATGGAGCTACGACCGCTTGTCATGTGTTTTGCTGTCTGTCTGGTGTACGCCTCCAGCAAACCTACAGAGAAGAAAGACCGAGTCCACCATGACGACCCCCTCAGCAACAAGGAGCACAACGACGCAGAGGACTTTGACTACGACCATGAGGCCTTCCTGGGACAAGAAGAGGCCAAAACATTTGAACAGCTCACACCAGAGGAGAGCAAGGAACGACTAGGGTGAGAAGATATTACAAGTACTCATTAGTCTCAACCTGTGCTGCAGGTTTCACTGGTGGTACTAAGGCTCTTTATAATGGTCTAGTTATATAGAACTTTTTTGCAGTTTAAGCAAGTTTAAGTTTTTTTGGTTTAATTTAGAGTCTAGGTTTAGTTCACTGACCTGGATTAATATAGGGGTTGGTAGCTAGTATAGTGCTGGTTTATGTCTAGTTTAGAACTGCTTAATCCTGGTGTAGTTCTAGTATAGTCCTGGCTTAGACCTGATTTAGTCCTGGTTTAGTAAATTTATTCTGAGGGGTACTTGGTGTGAAAAGTTTCAGAAGCACTGCTCTAGTTGATGTCTGTTTTATTTATTGTTTTGCAGTATGTTAGTGGACCGCATAGATGAAGACCAAGATGGCTATGTAACAGTTGAGGAGATGAAGAAGTGGATCAAACACGCTCAGAAGAGATGGATCTATGACGATGTGGACAGACAGTGGAAGGGCCATGACCTCAATGGAGATGGCGTGGTGTCCTGGGAGGAGTACAAGAACGCCACTTATGGGTACATTGTTGGTAAGGCTTTTTAAAAGTATTAACGCAAGTTTATAGTCTGGGAAAAGTGATAGATGATTAGGCTTTCCACAAAGTGGTTACCCAACTTTGGTGTGGGAGCAGTAGTGCAGGTTTTCATAGCTCTGCTAGTCCTGGTTTAGTCTTGGTTTAGTCTTGGTTTAGTCTTGGTTTAGTCTTGGTTTAGTCTTGGTTTAGTCTTGGTTTAGTCCTGGTTTAGTCTTGATTTAGTCCTGGTTTAGTTTTGGTTTAGTTTTGGGTTAGTCTTGGGTTAGTCTTGGGTTAGTCTTGGGTTAGTCCTGGGTTAGTCCTGGGTTAGTCCTGGGTTAGTCCTGGGTTAGTCTTGGTTTAGTCCCCAATTGGCGCTGCGTGTTTCAATATAAATGTTATTTCCTCAATAATAATAAAACCATAATTATCAGCAAATTTCTCATCTTGCTGCTTAACTGGGTAATGGTTTTAAAAAAGCCATTGACTTCTTAAAGCGACTAAGAATATGGCACGTAAATAAACTGTATTGCAGATGACAGTGACCCAGAGGACGGCCTAAGCTACAGGCAGATGATGTCCCGTGATGAGAGGAGATTCAAGATGGCCGACCAGGATGCTGACATGAAAGCCAACAAGGAGGAGTTCACAGCGTTTCTTCATCCTGAGGAGTATGAGCACATGAAGGACATTGTGGTGCTAGTGAGTATTAATAAGTGCTACATTACACTGTTGTGTTAGTATTGGCTAATATTTCCCTCCAATGTAACACCACAACTACTATGTAAATAATGGTATCAAGTGAGTAGTACACGTAGATTCTAAACTATAAACAATTAACCTGATCAGGAAACTGGTGACTGTGGTGAATGCAGTGTTTTTTTATTCACATAAGTTGGTAATACAATCTAAAGATACAAATAGACGTGCTTTAACAAGAAGAAAAGTATTGAGCAGTATGTTCTCCACACTATAAAAATAAGATTATTTTTTCCATTCTCTCAATCCTGTCTGTTTCCTGTTTGCTTCCTGTAGGAAACCATGGAGGACATAGACAAGAATGGAGATGGCCTTATTGACCTAAATGAATACATTGGTGAGTACAAACACTGATATTCTTGAACAGTTTTAAAAATCTACAGTTTGGAGCATAATTAAAAATATATATTCTTTCATATCACATACTTGTCTGGCAGTATGTAGGTGCAACCCTTTTAAACACCAGGAACCAAGTACTATTAATTATTTCAGCTTGAATACAAGGGGGGAAAAAAATCAGGTAGTGCAGCTTTAAGTGTTTTTTGTAAATTTGTAAAGAATAATTCTATGTATACCACCAAATTGGGAACCTCTGCTCTTAGATAGTATTGTTGATGTAGTGTACACAGAAACATAAATGCTCGTTTTGTTGCCCAGGTGACATGTACAACCAGGACGGCGATGCCTCAGAGCCTGACTGGGTGAAGACAGAGAGGGAACAGTTCACTGAATTTAGAGACAAGAACAAAGACGGAAAAATGGACAAAGAGGAGACTCGAGACTGGATCCTGCCCAGTGACTATGACCACGCCGAGGCCGAGGCCAAGCACCTGGTCTACGAGTCCGACTCTGATAAGGTATGATTAGGCAGGAAAATAAAGTTGAATGTTTATTATTTATTTGTTGTTTATTATTATCAGTACACTAGTTGACTTCCCCAACACATGTATTAGCTTAACATTACACTATGTAAACCTTTCAATAGACAAATGATCACAGGGATACTAAAGATATAAAATTGTACTTTAAACATTTAAACCAGACTTACCGGTTAGATAAGACTCTGAAACTGAACCCCAAGACAACGCTTTTCCGCATTAATAAAGATACTTTGAACTTCAAATCAATATAAAAATGTATTTAGTGCTGTTTGTAACACAGCTCTGTCTCTGGAGCAGAGAGTGAGGCAGAGGTTGTTTAGTTCAGGATGACTCGTGATACAAGTATGTCTGAGCTAGTGAGCTTAGTCATGGTCATTCATTTTAAATATGACACTTGTTTAGGAGGCAGACATATTTTTCTCTGGGTTTCTTGATTATTAGCATGTTTTGTTTGTCTTTTCTCTGAACTAACTAACTAATGAGTAGAGCTGTACAACTTGGACCTGTTTCTCAAACAGGAAATTCTTGAGTTGACCTGGTTTGTGTAATAGTCTCTATGCAATAGGCCTGTTGTGTGGCATGTACATTATTATAGCCCGCTATAACAGCGAGCTGGTCAAGTTAAAATAAGAATGCATAGTGCTTTGTCAAATTGGCAGCAGCTATTTTATAATTTTGAGTTCTCTCCAGGTGCTTTTCTCAGTGTATCACACAATTACAACTTTTTTATTATCTAGATTTATCAGACTTGTTTCACCTCGGTTAGACCTGGTTTAGACCTGGTTTAGACCTGGTTTAGACCTGGTTTAGACCTGGTTTAGACCTGGTTTAGACCTGGTTTAGACCTGGTCTATTGAAACTAGCTAGATTAATGTGCTTAGTCTAATAATTCTATCTGCTGCTCAATCAACTGAGCTAAATACAGCACAATAATTAATAACTAATTTAATAGATTTGTTTTGATCTTGTCCTTTCTTCCAGGATGGCCAACTGACCAAAGCGGAGATCGTGGACAAGTATGACCTGTTTGTGGGCAGCCAGGCCACAGACTTCGGGGAGGCTCTCACTCGACATGACGAGTTCTAATACACATCTGCCTCAAAGACTTTACAGTTTTCTCCTCTTGACAATAAGACTGAGCATTTGTACCTAACCCAGCACCACGGACAGTAACTTATTTGAATGCTTGAGTGCGGAATTATTTCATACACAAGCTTGGCAAGTTTCACATTATTTAATTCTTAAATCTTCATTTTTCAGGTCAGAAGGACAGACAGTGTTAAAGAATTGTTAGCCATGCCTCAATATAAAAATCCTATATTCACTAAGACACATTGTTTTAAAATGCACTGGACCATACGGTGTAAATATATATGTATTTTTGCTGTAATTTTTGTATCACGCCCAAGTAGATATTTTTTTTTTTTTACCCGATTGTTGTTTCGATGGACTTGATGATAAAGAAGACTATTTGGACTAGTGCAATAATAAAGTGCATGACTTGGGCCATATTGTTTTTGTAACTGATTAAATATATGGTTCCCAATGAAAGGTTAGGTTGAAGGAATCGGTTAACTGAACTGTTTTGTCCAAAAAGCTGCACTTTCATTTTGTTTTTAAGCATCACCTCATTGGTATTAGGGCTGCACAATATGAGAAAGACATTCGTTAGATTTCTGTAAAATCGATATTGCTTTTGATGATACAGCTATAATTTTGCCCTATATAGATCCTTTAAAGGTTTGTAAACAGACAGTCCTAAATTCCAGAATGGAGGAAACTGGAGGCAAGACAATAATACGTTTTCATTAATGAAACAAGTGTTAACCCCAAAATATCAGATCATGATACTTTTGACAATTGGCCAACAGACTGCTGCATGTAGGTAATGTCAAAGCCTGGTTAGGAAACATTAGTGAATGTACCTCACATTGTATGTTAGTAAACAGTTAGCATTTTGGTTGGTGGAGGAAAAGAAAGATTTTACGGCTTTACTGGAACAGTCTTACTTACAGAAATATGGATGACAATAGTTTTTACATTGTATGCTCAGAATCAGAATATTCTATTCCTCACCACACATCCAACTTTTTTGTCAAACTAACTCACTTTTGCCTCCAGTCACCTCCACTCTGGGGTTTTGAACATTTTATATGGCCAACATTTTAAAGGTGTTTCTTGTGCAGCTCTAATTGGAATGCATGTTGTGTGTATATATATTTTTTGTTTGACGTTTTGTTCACTAATTTTTTTCCTGGTGCCAAGCAAAACATAATTGAAATGTTTATGTTGACTTGTATTCTCACTATCACCCATTATAACCACTGTTGATCATTTTTATGCTATTCTGAAAATGTATTTGAAAATGTTTTTTTACAGGCTCACTGCAACAACAGGCTTTTCACGAGTAACTATGTAAATAAGTTATTGGTGTGAGCCACAATGAGGTCAAATTTTTTTGTGATTAAGAAGAATGTCTCAATAAAATAAAAAATCTATGACACAATGGATTTTAGCAACACATTCAGATATTCCTAGTTTAAAATTGAATAACGATGACCAGATTTTTGCATTACAGTTTCGCTATTTGCATTGGATTGCACTGCATTTTCAAATCAAAGTCCCACAAATTGAGATTGTGTCCCATATTGTTCCCCTTTGTCCCAGAACATGCTACATGTCCCATATTTTGTCCTTTATGATCTGGTTGCCCCAAGTTTATCGTTTTTGAAGGTAGTTTGGTGACATCTGGTGGTAAAAGTGCAGATCGCAATTCCACATTGAGGCATGTTTTGTAGAATTTTTTTTTTTTGCTTCAATTTCTGTCCATTTTCTGCATATGAAATGAATGTGTAATGTCTAGACAATCCACAACACTTTATTTGATTTTTTTACTCCATTTTAGTTCAATTTTATTAAATAAGAAACCTGGCCAAAAAATAACACAGCTCACTCTTGATCAGTGGTCACAGTATACAATAGGGCTGTTTCTCACAAATTTTAAGGGCTTAAAACACTAAACTAATAACATAATAGCAGGTGTAAACTGTATTATTACTTCATTATAGCTTGCAATTTCTCAGTTTAGATTTGTACATATTAATATATGAATACTTATAAATTCAAACATATTAAACACTTTTTGTAATGCTAATATACCCTCCAACCACCCCTTGCTTATGTATGCATATAATCAGTCTGTGCTTACTATTGCCTACATACAAGTCCGTTTTGCATATTTCAAACTTATTTCTTAAACGTAATAAAAATTGGATTACATCTTGCCATTATATCTAACAGCTCCTCTTCATCTGGTAGTAAATCTGGACTTTCTCTGTCTTCCAGGAACACCTCTCTCTCCCCCTCTCCGATGCTGTGGTCCAGCGAAGTTGAGGGTTCTATCGCCTCCCTCGGCTCAACTGGTCTTTCCTCTTGTGCTTTCAAAGGTGCTGGGGACCAATCGATGTGAACTAACCTAGCTTTACAAGGGACGTGCTTGGGGCTGGGAGGAGGGGTGCTGCTTTGTTTTGCAGACAGTAGAGGGGAGTAAGGGCGTTTCGGAGGGGTGCCTCTGCGAAAGGGTTTGTCGATTTCGGCCGATGCTATACGCCTGGATAAAAGCTTGGATGGGGATGATGGGGGAGATGGACTAATGGCTTGTTGGATGTTTTGTGAATCACTGGGGGCAGGACTGGTTTCGGGAGTGCTCACAGAGGGTTGTAAAGCTAAATCACAAGGAAGGGTTTCCAAGCTGGAGTTTTCTGTGACGTTTTCATTGGCAGGTTGAAAAGTCGTGGAACTAGATGCACTTTGAGTTGGTTTGTCAGCCTTTTTGGTAGCTTCAATAGCAGGACTGTCACTGGTGAAGACATCGTCTGAATTTGTTGGTTCTTCCGTGGAGGGGCCGTCCTGTTCTGAGTATTTGAAAGAGGGGTTGGCGGTTCCATAGTCTTCGTTGCTGAAAGGAAGGTCCTCCATCTGGGGCATAGTGCTTCTTTGACTTACCTATGTAGAGAGAGTGCAATTAGAATATATGTCAGTAGAATATTTTTTACAGAGTACCAGGAGAAAACCCACCCAGACACATACAGAAAAGGCCTTGCTGTGGAGCGACAGTGCTAACCACCGTGCCACCACACTTACCCAATATTTATGTTATGACTGATGACTGTGAACTACTCAGTTGGCAATATGAAGAAAAAAAACTCACCAATTGAAACCAGCGTAAACTCTGAGGGAAAATTCAGAATTCAAAATTATCATTACATAGACAAGTATATAGGTTATGCAAGTTTGAATTGAGCAGGGATCTTACCACATTGGGATGTTTGCCCTGAGCCACACAGCCTCTCTCCAGCGGGTCCCTGTGACCCTTGCATCTTTTCTTAATCCAGATGCCCACATACAACAGACAGGTCAGAAAGGTCATCGCCATCAGACACAAGAACACAGCCTTCCCCACCACACAGCTGGTCAGACGCTCCTCTCCCAATTCACTGTGAGGGGCTGAACACAGGATATATTTTTAATTGATTTTGATTTAATATATTCTTTGACAGAGGCAATTATTAAAAATCAAGGGTTTACCAGTTTGTCCCTCAGTAAGAATCTCAACAATGACAGTGGTGAATGTAGATTCACCTGACTCTGGGTCAAAAGCTGTTACCTACAAAAGAAGAAAATACATGAATAAAACACACTCATCGTAACAGTGAATGAAAATAATATATCTCAAACCGGGACTTGAATCTGATGTGTGAACCACTCCTTAGATCAAGCCTAGTTTATTCCTGGTTTAGGTCTGTTTAGACTTTATTAAGACTATGTTTAGCCAGAACAGGGTCATTTAAGGAATATCATGAACTAATGACCAAATATTAGCTGGTTCCCTACAAATGTAAATATTTCTTCCACCAGGGGGCAGTAGACACCACTTTGTAAACCAGTGACCTTACTATAGCACAAGTTATACAGTTTACCCCCCAAAATTCCCATGCTCTGATACAGAGATAAAAATGTGTTGCACCAAGGTCAAGATACACACTGTTCTGATCTTTTTTCATCTTTTTGTGGATAACCCTTAAAAACATATTTACTGACTCGTGACTCGTGACCTTCTTTTGGCATCTTTAGACTGTGTCACCTTATTCCTGTATCTGCATAGTCCCATATCTTTTAATTCTACGTCTTACTACAAAAATGTAATCAACCTCACTCTGATCAAATTGATTAAATACTGGTATTGAAAATGTTCAAAGTTGGTGATTTTTTTTACCCTATATTAATAAATTGTAAGTATTAGATGACAGTAGGGCTTCACGATATGAGAAGAACATTCAATATTGCAATATCAATATTTTTGCAATATTTTGATGCAAGTTCAATTAATCAGAAAAAGATCCTAAATCGCCTCAAAATCTAAAATAAACAAGGATTAATACAAGGCCAAAGGAGGACTAAATTAAGCTAATCATGACTAAAACATTAACACATTTTTATTCAAGGCTATAATGGGAACAGTGTAAATCTATGTCAGATTAAAGACCATGGTGTATCTTTTCACAATATATTGTGCAGCTCTGGAGGTTATTGCACATCATTGCTGTTGTGGAGTAGGTAATTCACAAAGCTGCTGATATGAACAAAAATATTACTACTTTAGATTCCTGCACATTTTTTTAAATACTAAACTGTATGTCCAGCACTTACCTGGAGCATGTGCTTGTCTCTAGGTATGAGGTGATCTATCTTGGCGATCAGAAGTCCCTCTTGTGTGACTCGGTACAGGTCTGTGTGGTTGGATGTAGGGCTTAAGCTGAAATGTATCATGTGGTTGACGCCCTGCAAAATTGTATATAAACTAAATTAGCGATAAAAAACATAGAAAAAATATGAATGTGACTTGTAGCAATACCTGATTAAAATCCTGGTCTATCACGTGTAAGACTAGTGCTCTGCTGCCATATGTGTGAACCAGACAGGCCGGCCCATGTCCCGCTGTTACAAAACCATAATATTCAGGCTTCTCAAACTCCGGGTGAAACTTGTTCAGCCCCAAAACATGGACCACCACTGGGGCTATGGCGTACTTCCTCGGGTCATTGTCCTGAAATGCCTTAAATGACAAAAGATAGCATAATTACATAGAGTCTTCTAATATAAGTTTAAATTTAGGAACATTACCATGATTTGAAGATGCAGTGCTGGAATGGTGTGCCTGTCTGTCACTCCATTAGTTAGGGTCACCTCACCGGTCTGTCTGTTTATCAAGAAGCGGCCATCCTCATTCCCTAGCACAGAAAATAAGGTAAATTAATAAGAAAATAATAAATTAACGGCATCTTAGGGTCTATTGTTTTAGTACCAGTGAGGATGGCATAGCTGAGAGAGGAGCTTAGACCACTGTCTCCATCCACTGCATGGATCGGACCAGGAGAGAACTTCAAAACTATGTCCTGCAATGATGACAATATGTTTGAATTGAAATCTAGTTACATGCCTTAGTCACCTAGTTTAGTCCTGTCCTCTTTTGGACCTAGACCTGGCTTAGTCATGGTTTAGACCTGTCCTCTTTTTGACCTAGTTTAGACCTGGGGTAATCTTAGCTAGACATGATTTAGACCTGATAAATTGGAACTTGGACAGACTGTCTCAATAATACTGAACTCTCAATAATACCAAACTCTCAGTAATGCTCCCAATAATACTGAACTCTCAATAATACTGCACTAAATCACTTTACGTAATATGTTTACTGCTGCTGCACTATTTGAATGTATCATGTATGTGTAATACTAAATCATGTGCAATACAAATTCACCTGAAGTATTTTACCACCTGTGAAATACTCTACTTACACCTTATTTAAATCCTACCTGCACCTTTGTATCTTTTTTATTATATCTTTATTATATTGTCACTTATCTATCTTTTTGCACACTTTTTTTCTTACCATGTACTATTATTGCATGCTATTAGTACTTCATGACTATCTCAGCGAGTCTAACGGTTCTTCCGATCCAAAGCATTTCATTGCATTTTTTTTTTACCCTGTGTTGAATGTGCATATGACAAATAAACTTGGAACTGGAACTGGAAGTGTATAATTGACTTGTTTTTAATATTAATGTTAGAATAACTTTGTGTCATATGACTTTTTTTTTACAGTGTACGCCCTGCCAGTTATCAGATAACCTGCAGGAATAATAAGCTGGCCAAAGGAAGAGATCCAGACTACAGATGTTAAGAGCTGGACTGAAGGACAGCACAGAGGCACTCATCAAAGAGAACAGTGAAGCATGCAGGGAACGTCATAACCAAGTGGCTGGCATAGTGTACAGAAACATATGTGCAGAGTAGGCCTGGAGAGTGAAGGCATCAGTGGTGCCCGTGGTCACTGGGGAACTCAGGGCAGTAACCCCCAAACTGGAGGAGTGGCTACAGCTGATCCCAGGAAAACCATCAGACACCTCCGTCCAGAAGAGAGGTAATATTTATATTTATATCATAACATATAATAATATATATATATATATATAATAATATCAGATTTGCATGCACGCTTGTGTGTGTGTGTGTGTGTGTAGGAGGACACTCATGGACTCACGCAGTACCCATGCTTTGGATTCGCTCATCTGGAACCACTCTTCCATTCGGAGATCAGAACACTAAGATTTGTTGCCACTTGGGAGTTA
>JAVQKC010025648.1:0-12550 GCA_036025475.1 Philypnodon macrostomus | reverse complement strand
CACAAGTAGCTTACCACCACCGGGTGTGACTGTGGAGTGAATGAATAATGTAATGTAAAGCGTCTTTGAGTCTTGAGAAAAGCGCTGTATAAAACGAATGCATTATTATTATTATTATAAAAGAAAATCGTGAATTACTGTCAATGCTTGCTAACTAGTTTTGCTTACCTTGACAGTTTCAAAAACATCAATACTAAGCTCATTGTTCATTGTTTATGAAGCTGGAGTGGAACAAAAGTTCAATGAGGTTTTCAGTAGTTTTCAGTTCACTTTAAGGATGTCTTTGATCTTGCTCATTGCTTAGTTAATGTGTAATCACTTCATATACCAATGCAGATTTTTGATGAGGTTGAAGGTGTATCTCTTTCTTTAGTGCAATTTTTTTATGTGGTGTCAGCAAAAGGAGACCATCATATCGGACCATCAACTGTGTGGGTCGGGGGTAATAATGTTTGTCCTTCAAACTGAGCACATTAACCATCAGCAGCACTCCCCATTCAATCACACAGCTCACTACACCAAGACAAGAGCGTCTCATGGTAAAGTCTAACTACAACACAACTTACTGTAATCAAAGGATATGATATAACAGCACTCATTTGCGCCGTTTAACATTCACATGCCATTGTTTCTAGCATATAGAGGTAATTTTAGCAGTACCAGTCCTGTACATTTGGGGTTTCAAGCAGAAAGGTTTGATGCTTTTCTGTAAAACACTGACTTGGACAAATGGCATTGGTCTCCTGTTTCAGATTAGTTCTCTCAAAATGGAGTAAAACCTTTTTACATAGAAACTGGCATTATTATCTAATAAAGTTAACATATTAGGGTTGGGCAAAAACTTTCAGTATTTTTCTGAAACATGATTAATCATTGGGTTAAATATTCAAGAGATAGTAGTTCTCAATGGTTTTACTGGAGCAAACTAAACTTTGACCTATATCCATATAACCGTGAACCTATAAATACATTATTTATGACAATGATGTGGGAAAAAAATTATATTGAGTATCAATACCTAAGTAAGCCCTAGCTACTGTATGAACCACATGCATTTAATAAGCGCACACATTTGCACATGTAATTTCTAGCATATGGAGGTCATTTTCAAGGTTACCCTACATTAAAAGGGCTGGAAGTGATAGTATATTAGATTGGAGCATGATTCGAGGGGAAGGATAACCCAGTGATGAATTGTAAGAAACCCTGGGGTTAATAACCATAATAAATGTACGGTACCGAGATCAGAAGAGGCGTGTGGTTGACCTTCACTTGTTTAGTGGCTTACATACTGATGCACTGTAAAATTTGTTAGCCTTCTCTTAAGAAATCTAGAAATCCTCCTGACTCAATTCAGACTTTTCTCAACTGGTTATACATGTGTAGTCAGATGTTTTGACTTTTTGAAGGCTTTTTTACAGTTAGTTCACATTTATCAGTTATTTAAATGAATCCAATAAATTAGCAGTTTATTACCTCTGCCAAGGAGGAGGTAATGTTTTTGGTAGTGTTGGCGTGTGCGTGTGTGTGCATGTGTGTGCCTGTGTGTGTGTCTGTTAGCAACTTTACGCAAAAACAACTAAACGGATTTGGATGACATTTTCAGGGAAGCTGAGGAATGACAGAAGGAAGAAGTGATTCCATTTTGGGACTGATCCGGATCATGGTGTGAATGTAGGATTCTCTCAAACAATGGCACCTTCTCTTGGCTCTGTTGGGCCTCTCACCTCTCCCACCCCTCCTGTCTTGTGAACTTCGACACCTACCCCTCTGTTCAGTCCTTTGCAGATGTACATTAGAAAGCACTCAGCGAGTGAAGACCTCCGCCATGGTAGCCAATTTCCCCTATATGCACTCCTACAATAAACTGTTTTACTTAGAACCTTCTGTGGGACTGGACACCCCTCAAGACAAAAATACAAAACAGTGACTTATCTTTCTTTGTTTCTATTAATGACCTCAATTAAAATTCATTCAAACCATCTTAACACAATGAGAGGTTACTAAAACCATAGAAACAACAGCAACAGCCAAACAAAACAATATCATCTGGTAAAAAGCTGAAAAGGAAACATATAGGGGGAATTAGCTACCTTGGCGGAGGTCTGCACTCTCCAGGCGCTTTCTAGTTTTGTCCTGTTATGAGTTATGGGACTGGAGCCTAGCCTAGGAACTATAGGCAATAGGCAGGATACACCTTGGAAAATGGGCAGTTAGTCGCAGGGCTTACACATTTATTCACTCTGGCAATGTTTTCAAGTAGGTTTTTGTTTGGTTAGTTAATCATTTTAAACTAATGAATATGTTGAGTATTTTAAGGTGTTTTTTACAGTGTATAGCATTGCATAAAATTAATAGCTCCACTTTAAAAAATATGTATCATAATTTATACAGTTACCTTTAGTCGTGTTGAATTTTGCACGGTGACCTTCGTCAAAACCCTATCAAACCGCATTGATAATTCACACCCATTCACAGGCGCTTTCTCTCCTGTGCTGTGCTGCTGCTGTTTGCAATAACTCATTCTCCCGACATTGATCTCTATGGGATTTCCTCTATGCTCTGGGTGTGAATGGAGCCAGTTAAGGACGTGTGTGTGTCATGGGGGAGCCACTAATCGTGCTGTGTGCTTCCTGTGCAGCCCTAAAGATATAAAATGACAAGCAAGCAAGGAGGCAATGGCTACACATTATGTAAGGAAGAATACCCTAGTGTAGCAGTGTAGCAGGAATAATAGGAATTCGGCTGTTTGTTGCAATGTACAATACTGGGCAGGTTTGAAGACATGCTGTCAAGAAAATGATTATGCAATTACATAACTTTATTTATCAAATGCAAATTAGGCAGTCCGAAGAATTGAAAACATCTAAATCCATCACGCGTCATGTGACCACACTTGTTTAAGTACTGCATGCTACACAACAGACAATATTACACAATTGTAATAAAGTCAGTTCAGTTTTATGATACCTCAGAAACCACTTAGAAAGCACTGAACATCTAATCTAATTGTCCATTTGACAATTCTAAAAGACTAATATAAAAGATGATTTCCCAGTAGGTTATTCCAAAATGATGCACTGTTGCTTCTGGCTTCGTCCAATACATGCTTAACAATCAAATCAATAATAAACTGCCTGTTTTAAAGCTTACAATTTAGAGAACACTCCTTTACTTTTGTTTACCTCTAGATTAGCAGTTTACATTGTATAATTTATAATATATTAACTCAAAATAGCTTCTCTTAGGCAGGTGCTGCGTTCTCTCTCCTGAAAAAAGTCTGTCCTTTAAGGCCCTCTTTCCCCCTGCTCACTACACTTAATTCACTACCACCAATGCCAACAATTTAAATTAGTAGCAAGGTGGAGTTTTTATCTGCACTGAAAGGTGAAGTGTTTTCAGCTCCTGAGAAGGGCAGTGTCTCAGCATTACTGTACTGATAATATTGAGCTTTTAACATGAAAACAACTTTATAGTTACCTATAAAATGGTATAAATATCAGGAATGGCAAATTAGCACAAAAAAAGCCCTCATAATAAAAATGGTTAGTTCAGGAAATCTGAGTAATTCATACAATGACAATGTTACAACAATGGTGCTTATTGGCAGACTCAATGTAGGTTAACTAATCCCAACAGAAATCAGCAGGACCAGCTTGTTTGAGGTGATGGTCGCCCGAGCCAAGAGACTTAAAAGGCCTGTAGTGGCAAGACACTACTGTCCTCAAAGGCTGTGGTTCAGAATAGAATGCAAGCTTTGTGCAGTGTTAAATCACATGAATGGAAAGTTTAAGTTTGGTCTAATAAATGAAGAACAGATAATTGGCATGTAACAATCAGTGGCCTGACAGACATGTGAATCTACATGCTAACACAGACGCATTGAAGCTGAGGTGTATGTAGCTAAGAATGAAGAGATTTACTAACTAGAAGGAAATCAACTTAATTAAGTATTAAGAAGATTGATTCTGTAAAAACACTATCCAGACGATGATCTAGATTCACACCAAAAATTAATCTAGCTCTCGTTGCTTTGAACTTCAACTCAAAGTCAGAAGTTGTGTGATATGTTCAGGACATTGTGCAAAGCCTATAGTATATAGGGTACTTTTAATGTGAAATCCTGCTGTTAATCTTGCGCTGGCTGACACTGGTTTATCAGGGGAAAGTTAATCCCATCTGTTTGCATGGGCTGTACGTGCACGCTCGAGATCACGTGCCACTGGAGTTTCCTAATTCCGAGCACAAAGGGAGAAGGTGAAACTGAAAAAGCAAACAAAAAAATCATTGAAGCAGGCTGAGACTCTGGAGGTGATGCAGAGGAAAGAGTGGCTTTAGCCGCAGCCCCCACACAGAGGCGTGACCGGGTCCTCAATAAACACCCGTCGAATCTTCCACATTAGGAGCGTTTTTGAAACTGTCCTTGGTCAATGTGATGACAGATTTAAAGGCTTTTATAAATGTACAATCTGTTGCATATAAATATTTACTAATAATATAAAGTGAACATTTTTAGATAGGATTCAGTTGCTGTGTGCCTATGTTTATATTTTGTGTCACACGCTTCTCACAGGACTATAAACTATTAACTCTGAATCAATCAACTTAACAATTGATTTGATCAAATCTGAATTACAAAGTCCATTTTATCACATTATAAAAGAAATCAATTCGAGAACATTCTTTTAGACCATTCATCTAATTTTTAAATGCTGGTGCACTAGCCCTTAAGGCAGGGGTGGGCAATTAATTTTTACCAGGGGCCACATGAGAAACCTGATTTGTGTAAGAGGGCCACCAACTTTCTTCCATTGTAAAATGCTCTAAATCAGGGGTGGGCAATCAAAAATGCAACAATTTGTCTGTGATTTAATGCTCTCGCTGTGATGAAGTTAACTGTTTTAGTTACAGCATCAACAACATGTTTCATTTTTAACAGGGTCTTACACAACACTTCCTGATGTATAATACAATTCAAAAATGTCAATTTCTGCACAGGGTTAATTTCTGTCACTTTATCCTGCATTCTCTTTAAAAGTCCAACATTTTTCCCCGTCAGATTTGGACAACCCACAAGCTTGTCCCATTTCAGTCCTAACATGTCCAAACATGCATTTACCTCTCTGAACAAGTCATGTCCAGTGGTTGTTCCTTTCATCGACTGCATGGTTGCGAACTCCTCCGTGATTTGAAAGTCTGCAGTTATCCCATGTAAGAAGATGAGTAGCTAAGCAGTGTCACGTACATTGCAGCTCTCATCCAAAGCCAAAGGCTTAAGGTGAAAGGTATGTGCCTACAGTAGCTATAGGGGTGTATATGAAGCAATACATCAAATAACTAGGGCTGTACCAAAATGCAAACAACAACAACTGACAAAATGTTGAGCAAGTCAACTGTGATACTTCAAACATTTAAACAATTAAATTAATTGAAACACCTTTTTGGCAAATATTGGGGTCCCTTCCAGCTTCTGTGACAGTTGACCACTACATGCAAGAAGATCAAACTTTCACTTGGGTCCTGTCCACACACGGAGACAGGTTAAGGCGTATCCACAAAGGTATTTGATGCGTTACGTCCACACGGTGCTGGCGTTTTGGGAGCTCCGTGTTTCTGAGCAAATACGCCTCTTTTCTGAAACTGTAACGATGTAGCTCCTCCTCGCTCTTATAACCCACTGTGCTCTGACAATAACAACAAACATGGAGCTGCCCAGTATTTTACCCGGAAGTGTCACGGCGCCATCAACGGGCCGGGCATACGCACTATAGCGTTTCAGTGGTGCTGTGTGAACGCAGATACTTTCTAAAACATTGCTGCCTGTGTGAGAAACGTTTTTGTCTCCGTGTGGACTAAGGCTTAGACACTGTCAATCTTTTTATTCACCAGCTGTTCAAAAGTGCAAACCATCTCTAAAATAGCTTTCAAATGTGATGATTTTTCAGTGATGCAATGTAACAGTGAATTGAGGTCAGTGTGCCGTTTCCCATCATGCCTCTGTGCTTTTTTATTCTTAACTTTAAAAATTCATGTTTGTTGAGTTCATAGCACTTTTAGCATCATCGCTTTTACCCAATGATGATCCTGCACCTTTTTGAGCCCAACATAAAACACTGATGCCTTTTTGTTTTTCGAGTGCAGAGGAACTGTTACTGCACAAACAAAGTGAGGCCAGATTTCTGCTGCAGTACTTTTTGAACTGAATTATCACAGTGAGCCTGGACACATTATCACAGTGAGCCAGAACTGAGGGAAGGTTTGCTGCTTCACTTTTCTAACTTCAAGCCATTTCATTGCATTTTATCCACTGCCAAAGAAATTACAGTTGCCACTTGACTCACGGCTACTTCATTAATAGCTGCTGAATATTCCACTACTATATATTGTTAAGTGGTTTAGTCCCAGTATTTTAAATTCATGGATTGAGGTTACAAATTATGATAAGAATTCCCTTTTATGCTTGGGCTATTATGGTAGATGCAACTCTACATTCAATCTTTATTATTATGCAGAGACTTTACCTATTACTCAAAGTAACTTTACCGGATGGCAAGCTATGTTATCTTTACAGAGCAAAGTCTTCTATTTTTCCTTTAGGCTGTTTCTTCTCTGGGATCACAACAATGAATCATATCAAACTCCATTCTAGGGGTATGGGATCTGGTGATAAAAGATTGTGATATAAAGTTCATCTGATCCTCTGCTAATCTGAGAAGATTGATCGTGCTACAGTGCAATGATTTTCTCTCTCAGTGTCATTTTTACTGTAACATTGCCAGTGTTCTTGTCAATAAAATAGAATGAATGTACATTGAATTTGTAGTTTCATGACACTGATAGCAGTAGACCTGTTTAAGACAACATTTTGTAATGAAAAGTAAACTAAAATTGCAATCAAATTGAAATTTTGATATTATATTATTGCCATATGGCCCCCCTCTACTCCATTCTCTGCACCCTAGCTCTTCTCTCACACTCACTAACGTCTTGCTCTAGGCCTCCTGTCTGGCAGCTCTAAACTCAGCATAAATTTGAATCTGGCTTTAAACACCTAACACAAGTTTTCCAACTCCTCCCTGAATCCTTCATCTATCAATCTTCATCGCTCCCAATAAGAGTCTCAGGATCTTAGTGTCTTGTCTTTTCCTCACTGTCACAAATAAAATGGATTACTTTATTCATGTTTTGTTGAAAGGAAGCCAGCAACTTTCAAAGCTTTCTCCACTAATTCAACTGCAAGACATTGGACTGTGACTAGGCAAATCGGTAACTCTAAATGAATATGTGATTGAATGGTTGTCTGAGATGTCAACCTGTCTAACTGGCTGTTCTCCAGAGTGCACCCCAGGCCTTCCCTCAAGCATTAGGGAAGTGCTCCAATAGTTTTGTTTAGCTCTTTAGCTCAATATATCTGTATGATAGTTTTATTTATTTATTATAGTTTTTTATTGTATTCATTTTCCTACAATGAGCAATCAATGGCTCAAAGATGGTGTCTATCTTGACAAAGGTGCAGGGCTGTACGTTACTTGAGTCATTCTGGCAAGTATCCACTCACTCAATAGTGCAAATTTTGATTTGACAGTTCACTATTTATGGCAACAGTAATTGAACCTACACCTTCATATTTGGCACCCACAAGACAAGTATTAGGTGGGAGTCATGGGTGAAATGTTCAAGTTAAATGTATTGTCTTTAGAATACTAATAATTGAAGATTCCTAAGTGGTCATGTACAATGTAGGAATAGATCATGTCAGGGCTTTGTTTACTTTCTGGACCACTAGCCTCCTCAGCTACAGTGTAACTCTATGAGTGTGTATTGACATAACAGCTCAGTGTAATTAATGAGAGTTGAGTTAATTCCTAAAACCTCACATTGATTTGACCTGAGAGTAAATGTTGTCTAATTAAATCGTGAAGCGACTAATTACACTTAATGCATCATCACTGTCAGCAGACCTTAGAGAGGTTTACCTTCTGGCAAACACTATGATACTGTATGAAGTAATTATCATAGCTGGACTCTGGACATGACTTAATATTACAGAAGCACAACCCTTGTCATGATGATACAAAAATGTCAACTTCAACAGTGATACAAAATACTAAATACATACTCTTTTTGGATATCATACAAATAATAACACATTTAATTTTTTATAAAGGTTCCACATTGACGTATTTGTTAATCATTGCTATTATTTGTCTATCACTGCTATACCCCTTACATATATGTGGGCAAATATTCAAAAGGATAGCTCTCAAGGTTGTAATGGGCAGTATCACGGTAAAATACAAAACTCTATATGACCCTATACTGAAAAAGCTCTTTGATATCTCTAATATATAATTATTTTAGCTGAACTCTGGACACAAACTCAGCAGCACTTAAATCACGTCCAATAAGACTGACTTGGCAGACTGTGTTTTTTGTCATTGTCTGTCACGTGCAGCGCTGCCCCCCTCTGACCGTGAACCCACCTCCGAGCATCTGTCACTCTTTACTCTCAATCCTGGAAACCATTATACAATCCTGGCCCGGGCTGACGATTGCATCATTTGATCAGATTAACCATCTTCCCATTTTCAATCTCTATTCTTCGCCCTATTCCATTAATGCCACACTATCTTCTTCTGGCCCCAGATTGTTTGTGTTTTTCTTCTACTCGACGTACGTCATTGGATTAAGTGCAAAGCCTCTGCTGAATCTGCATGTAGTGTACTATTTCACATATAGGTTAAACGCACAAGGCTTTTATATACTGCCACCAAATAATCTAAATAATATGTGGTTTATATAGTCTTGATGAAATCCTGGATTAACTTCGTCTAAGGCGGAACTTTTGCCTGCATTATTCTTATAACCTAGCAACGGAAAACAGGCACCTACTATTTAAAGACTGCAAATGTGTTAGAACTGCAAGATCACACAACCCCTCTAGACTCTTTGCTTGTCATTTTTTGCTTTTCCCACACCATATGGATCACCTAGTCACAGATAAAAGTTATTTATATTCAAACGATAGCACAGCAAAACTTCCCATATCTGTCATGTAAGTGATATATCTAAAAACCATCTGCCCTCTTACATAAGAGGACAGGTGGCCAGCTCTGGACTGTGCACGTTGAAGTTTAAAGACACACATTTAGTATTCTATTCTATTGATCATTTCACAACAATCTCTAGACTTTGCAGAGAATGGTTTGAAAAATATGCAATGTCCAGTGAGCGGCAGATGGTCAGAGATGGACCAATATGGTAAAGCATAAAACAGGAGAGCTAATGCAGCAGACAGCAAACTGGGTCCCACTTTGTGATTGTTTGTTGAGTAGATGTAGTGTGAGCAAAATCATTAGCATTTTGATTGTTTCTATCACCGTGCTCCAGCAACACAATATACCAATGTTTTCTCAGGTTTTTTCAAGGTATCCTCACATTTCAAAATGCCAAATGAGTCACGACCTTACTTCACCCCGCCAGACTATTCTGCACACGTTGTCCTCTGAATATTACATATAAATCATCACCAATGCTAGCAGCTTTAGGGATGAGACAGAGTATACCCAAGATAACTGCCTGTTAATTGGATGGCTGCACTTGCTAAAATGACATTCACACTCACATTTATACAGTCATCGGAAAAGCACAATTCCCCGAGTGAACGCACAGCAGCACAGGGAGGACATGCAAACGCCAAATAGAAAGCGTATGGTGTTTTGGGGCTTCAACTGTCTTAAGATATGCATGTAAAAGAAAAGGTATTATTAGTATACCAATAACAGTCAATTAAAAATAATGCCTCCAACTTCCCTATTTATAACAAGGAATATTTTAATAATGCATAGCCCCATGAAACCATAACAGGATTATCAGAACTTCTGAGCAGATAAATGAGCCAGCAGTGAAGAGATGTTTAAACCCCGAGCAATCTTCACTTTCAAAATGTGTAGATATGGTGATGAAGTTAAAGACCAGCTATATCCAGATTGTACACACACTCTTTGCAAACAGGCAGGTTCACCCCTCTAAGGACAGTCATAGAGCGCTGGTCCATAAATAATGTAAAGTGTTAAAGAAAGACTAATGTATGGCAGTATGTCTGGTATCGTTTCAAACTTCCCAAGACCCAAGGCGATTATCTCAAAGTGATCTCCGAAGCCCTCGTTAGAAGTGTTTTATGTTGAGAAGGTATGCATTATTTTTAGATTGCCTGGACCATTATAATGATGATGGGACATAAACTGGAGTGGCGTTTATTGCATTGCCTCCTTGCAGCAGACAAACATGTATACAGACTGAGATTCATGTTACGGCTATGCCAACACAGATTCAATTTGGAAAATGGTAGGCATATAAAATGGACTGCAAATGGAATGTTATCTAGAATAGAGTCTTCTTGTATGAACATGCAGATTGAAATAGCTCATGTCTTTAGATGGTGTGTCTTTTGTGAAGTTCATAAAATCGAAAAAGGTAGTGGTTGGATGTGTCATAGAAATGAGATTGATAAAAACATGCTGACATTGTCTAAACTATAGTCTGTTTTTCACTTAATATTGCAGTGACTTTTGAATGAATAATGGCTGGCTGATCAAATATACTTAACTCCTAGTTACTAAAGAAAGCACTGCTGACATTCTAATGTTTGTCCTAGACACTGGCACGGGTGCAGTCTTTGAGATAGCGATGCTGTTTCCACGCGTAAAAGGATCTTAGCGCAGCAATCCAAAAGTCCAAAAGACAAACAGGCTTTATCCGTGTGAAGGAGGAAGGGGGGACTCAGAATTCACCACACTATAACACTTTGGGCTCACAGCAAGTGCAGACCGACACCTCAACAATCTCAAACTAGTCAACAAGATCCGGGAAAAGTCGCTACGGTTCGTACACTTCACAACAACTGGACTGGACACTACCACATTGCCATACCAACCTTTCTGCTGCTTGAAGGACTGGATGGATCCCGAGTGGTGCACCATTATTGCGACGTTCACTTGTGTCTCTTCCGGCCCTAATTAAAACCTGTAGTCCGTAAAACCAAATCTCAGAATACATGGGAATCTATGGTGGGCTTGCGTTGGTGTCTTCGCAGCTCCCATCCTGCCAAAGCGATCAGTGGCGGGCGATGATGCGCAAACCCCGGCAACACCTGTCTCGAGCTCCTCTCTCGCTCTCTCACGCGCCTCCTCCACCGTCCACGGCTGTTGTCATGGCGACGGTCCGGCAAGGGGAGGTCCCGAGATGTACATGTCCCGCGCGCCGTCCTGATTTACGCACTTGCGCAAAATGAACACGCTTCAAATAATACACACACTGACAAGGGCACATATCGATCCAGCCATCAGTCGGCTTGAGAAGTCCCCAAGTCACATTGCCAATAACTATGGACTTTAACCCAAGAGGCCCACATTATAACTAGGCTAAAAACCCTTAACTATAGAGCACACAGCCAGAGCAAAGATGACCTGAAAATGTGTAGCCTAGTTTTTCCTCTAAACAGGACAGAGTCAGGGCAGTGTGACTTTGAACACAAAACATCCCAGCAACATGTAGGCAAAAATAAAATGTGTCTTTAAAATTGTACATTACAATTACCTAAACTAGAAGCACTAGAAGAACTGTAGACCTCCGCCAAGGCATCATGATTATTTTCTAGACCTGGCTGGAGTTCATTTTGCTGGAATTTGAACCCCCAGTATAGTCAAATGCATCTGCTTTAGCTATGGGTGTACAATTTTAATCATTTAAAGACAAAATTATGCATTTTTGGCTTTTTTAATGAACCTAATTTGCAACATTACAGGATGAATTCTTGTTTTTGGGAGCTGTTTCTCTGCTGAAACCTGTATCACTTATTCCCACTCTTTGCCTATTCCAGGGAATGAAACAAAATACAACATACGTAGAAAACTCACACAATTTGAGTTATCATGATGAGGCTCCGTTTAAAGTTATTTTGTGTATAGAGTAAAACTATATCTCGATCCACGCTTCCTTTAGAATTTCATCAAAATCTGACTACTTTTTGAATTACCTTGGTTACAGACAAACAAACAAACAGAAACATCTCAGGTTGGAAAAAACTAGAACTGCTGATGCTACGTTATTTTCCACTTGCAAAGGCATTTGCTTTGTAGTAGCTTTTGAAACCGCAAGACCGTGAGAAATACTTCGAACAATCAATAACTGTAGCTGACTTGTATACAGCTCCTGGCTCAGCTCCTTGTACACACAGTGGCTGGAATAAAGGCAAACTATGTATCACTCGGTCAACAAGTACATTATGTGGGAGTCCACTGTTAAACAAACGTGTCAAGTCGTTACAAAGTGTCTTTGGAAGAAGCACATGTTCCACGGTTGACTTCCATTTTGCCAAGAGTGGTGTGTTTTGTTGGACTTACAGTACAGACCAAAGGTTTGGACACACCTCATTCATTCAATGAGTTTTCTTTATTTTCATGAAAAGGCAAGAAATCCCACTTATGAACCCTGACAGGGCACACCTGTGAAGTGAACACCATTTCAGGTGACTACCTCTTGAAGCTCA
>JAVQKC010025638.1:0-13325 GCA_036025475.1 Philypnodon macrostomus | reverse complement strand
CTCGAGTCAATGCTCCCAAGTCCAAGTCAAGTCTCGAGTCAATGCTCCCAAGTCCAAGTCAAGTCTCGAGTCAATGGCTCCCAAGTGCAAGTCAAGTCTCAAGTCAATGGCTCTCAAGTCCAAGTCATGTCTCGAGTCCTCTGTATTACACTAATGCATCTGGAAATCCTGAACTGCTTCATTTATCTTTATGTAAATAAACTCAGATTGAAGCCACAGTCAAAACACTGAATCACTGTGGCCTGAAAATATGTCTCAGTTGGCAGATTACTGACCGCGGCGTTGGAGAACTACTGGAGAAGTATTAATTTAAGTTGACAGTATGTGGTCATCCATGCTTCAGGCGTCATACAGTGGCCAGCCCTGGACTCTGCTCTGTCCCATGTGAAGCCTCCTCCTTGGGGCGACTCTTCTCATGTCTCTGTCTCGTACAAACGCTGAAGGCAGAAAGAGGATCCATCATTTCGGTGGCGCGGATGCCACAGTGCCGCACCTGATCTGCAGTCCGCCTCTCCTGTTCTCCCCACAGTGAATAATTCAGCATCTCAGTGGCAGGCATCCATTACCATGTTGGCATGTTCTTATTCATTACACAGATTAAAAAGAGCCACTGTCTTTTCTCACCATCCAGACCTGGTGCATGCTGGGAGTCACACACTTTATAACACACCCGACTGGCTCCAGAAATGATTTAAACCTTTGATTGTGTTTGTGTGTATGGCCAATTTTAACACAACTAATCTACTTTGTGTGCGGTGAGCAGGTATATAATGAGTTCTTGATTTTTAATTTATGTTATTATTTATTTTTGTTTTAAGTAAATCTACAGTAATTTGCTCATTATTTTTCTTTTTTGTCTGATTCCTTTCAACAAATGAAAGAGAAAATACATCTGAATTATTGACGAGTACTTTTACTACTACTAGGTGTCAAAAATTCAAAACACGATATTATACTCTCAAAGTCTTTCGAAAGGTGTATATTTTTCACCATCTACAAAAAACTCTATCTAAAGCCCCTTACAACCGGGGCTGTCGCAGGCCATGATATACGTGGGGAGAAAGCTTGTCTAAATAAAGAATGAATGCTCTTTTCCCGGCCTTCTCTCACTCTTCTCTTTATTTCTTAATAACCGTCACATCTTGAGCATTTATAATTGAAAAGTTATTGTTTACAGCCCCGTCTTAAGCACTTCTCACATCGTGGAGTCTGAAGACGGCACATTTGATCAAGAGTGGTTGTGTCTGGGAGCTACTTTTGTACACTACACTTGATACTTAGCTGTATCTGTTAAGTCCAGAGGTGGCCGAACTTTTGTCACCGAGGAGCCGCATTGTCAAAAATGATTTCCAAGGAGGGCCACTCTCTGAGGCGACCGATTCTACGTCACCAAAAGTCCCTTGAGTTGCATCTGTTTTCTGGACACATTGTTCTGTTTCACTGAGTGTCCCCCACACAGAAAATACAATAAATGCTGTCTTGTAGTTTGATTATGTAGAGTCACATGCAGTAAAACGATCTGGGCCAATTCAGAGGTGAGCCCGAGGGCCACAAAAAATGGCTCTGAGACGCATTTGGCTCCCGGGCCATAGTTTGGACGTGTGATGTGTCAAACTAAACACTGAGACCCATAAGCAGAGGTGGTACTAAGTCATTGTTTTGCAAGTCCCGTCAATGACCAAAAAGTCCAAGTCAAGTCTTGAGTCAATGGCTCCCAAGTCAAAGTCAAGTCTTGAGTCAATGGCTCCCAAGTCAAAGTCAAGTCTCGAGTCAACGGCTCCCAAGTCCAAGTCAAGTCTCGAGTAATAGGCTCCCAAGTCCAAGCCTTGAGTCAATGGCTCCCAAGTCCAAGTCAAGTTTTGAGTCAATGGCTCCCAATCAAAGTCATGTTTCGAGTCAATGGCTCCCAAGTCCAAGTCAAGTCTCGAGTCAATGGCTCCCAAATCCAAGTCATGCATCAAGTAAATGGCTCCCGAGTCCAAGTCAAGCCTCGAGTCAATGGCTCAAGTCCAAGTTAAGTATCGAGTCAATGGCTCCCATGGTAGCCAATGGTAGCCTTCAAATAAAAAACTCATAAAACCCTTTGATAAAATAATAATTGAATCCCTCAATTTATCATTTCACGTCTAAAGCATGTTACAGGTTTTTACTGCAGTCCAAACCAATAATAGACAACACATTCTTTATTATTTCAGGATAAGATCCAGTCTTCTCAAGTCACACGGCTCAAGTCAAGTCCACACCTCTGCCCATAAGCATATGTCTGTGGCATTAAAAAGTATTCCATATTTCAAACTTTATATCACATTTGAATGATTCATCTATTATTTTTGAGAGTTCTTTGAGCAGAATAAAAAGCTCTTAGTTTTCCCAGTGGTGACCCTCAGCAGACAGGACCAGGCCTAACTTCACTGGTGTGTAATTAGATTAGATTAGTGTTTTTACACGGATTCATGAAGTTAAATGATTGTTTTAATTACATTATCATCTGTCAGAGTGACTTTAATTGATTTGTCTGTGTAGAAAGTTGAACAGAAAAAAAAACAAAAAAACAACTAGCATTCAGAGTGTGCAGACTTCCTCTAAAGCAGCTAATTTCCACAGATCAGTTTTTTTTACTAAAGTTACTGACAAAAAAAACAATCCTGGATCCAGACGATGTTCAGGATCACACCTATAATAGCTGTACTTTTTGTGTGAAGTTGCAGAACAGAACAGACAAACCAACAGGAGAAAAACATTACCTCCTAGAGTTTTAAAACTCTTAACAAGTCCAAGCCTTGTTTTGATTCAGTTAGCCTGAATCAAATCAATTGAGAAGAACCTTCATACAAAAAAATAGTAGATAATGTAAAGTCACATACTGATGGTGGTAAGCTTCATATGTATACCTGCCATAGCTGCTCTGGGGCAGACTGACAAAAAAAGTGGCTGCTGTTTTAACTACTTCATCCACCAATACCATCACAACTTATACATGTATAAGTAGATAAAATGTTTCGCAAGATAACTCAGAACTGTGCAGGGATTGAACCAGCAACCCAATCTAGAGGACACTCTAAACTACTTCCTCAGGCACTGCAGACATTTCATATTAGACAATTTGTAATAGAAACCACCCTCGTACCTCTTTTGTGAAGACACTGCCCTTCTGTGGGGGTATTTTTTGTACTTCGTGATCATTAATGAAAAATAATGTGACTTAATTACATTTAAGCTGCAAATGATTGTGTATACGGTATCATTTGGGATGATACCTACCTGTGCATGCATGAGAGAAATAAGTGACACCACACGAGGGTTATGGGTAATATCAGGAATGCTTTGGCTTGCATTGTTCCACTTTCCAACTTTGCCAATCTCTTTTTTTATTCTTCATTTTTTTAAATTCATTGATCCAAATGTTTTATTCTTTCGTCTGTTTCTGATATTTTCTCAAGCACCCCATTCCTCTTGTCTTTATTGCCAAAAGCAGACATGCTAGTAAATTAGAAATCCATTTTTACAAACAAAATACATAAAGAAAAAAATATAAACAGTAACGTATATATCCCAAAACTATTATCCAATGAACATATTACACATTTTTACACTGTTATTGTTGTGATAGTAGCGTTATACAGAAGATTTACAAAAAAAGGGAAAATTCTCACCAAACATTCGCAAGAGCCCAGAAAGAATTGGTTTAACTTAAAAAAAATTTGATTGTGACCAGATTAAATATTTTAAAATGACAGTCAATGGTGAGATATGCGGCAAAAGTTAATGTCGTCAGGAATGGGAATAATATATATGCCCAATGGTGAATGAACGTCAAAGTCAATGGTTGTCAGTATCCTTGAACCCCGCCTAAAGCCCAGAGTTGCTGGGTTAAGTTCCACCCACCTGCAAACTCGACTTGAAAGATGAATTATTACTAGAATTTGAAATACTAAACGCGATTAAGTTACACCATAAAATTGTACCTGTATAGCCATTAACCGTTTGCTGAAGATTTTTTTCGCCCAATCCTGAGGACCCTAACTTATACCTAGAAAACACAACACAGTCACAGTGTGGATGCTCAAGCCTTCCTATGCCTTTACTGTTTACTATATGGATAAATAATCTGCTACAAAGCCGGCAAAATGATCAACTTCAAAATGAAAATGGTTGAACTAGGGATGCACCGGCTCAAATTCGGTATCGGCTGACATCGGCAAATGCACAAAACAGATGTGCAAAAAGGTTAACTCGAGAAGCTAGATTGTCAATATTTATAATTCAAAAGATAATCTTAAAACTGTTACAGTAACCAAAAAGTAACCAATATTGGACAAACGGGTTATGAATCTTATGGTTGCATCCCTAGTTTTTATGAACAGAAGCAGAGACACTCTTGCTTTGTATTTTCTACCTGACACACAATCTGTCAATCAATTAAAAATGACTAAGGAAAAAAAAAAACAGTAACAGTAATTACTCTTTCAAGCATTTACAAAATTTACAAAAAAAGTAAATGATAAATCTTGTAAAAATTCAGCCGCTGAGCTGATTTTAAGGCAAAAAAATTATACATATATTAAAATCAATGTTTCGGTTTTACATTCAAACACGTCTTGAGATCGTGCGAGTTGATCCTGCTCGGCCATTTTGGATGAATGAATGAAGTGGGTTACACAGAGAAGGAAATAAGGCAGGGGTTCTCAAACTGTGGTACAAGGACCATTGGTGGTACGAAGACTCGCTCAGAAGCCTTTTAGTCTTGATTTAGTTTCATTTAGTCCTGGTTTAGAACAAGCTAAATCATGATTTAGTCCTGGTTTGGTTCTCTTTTTGTCTTTTTTATTATTAGTTGGAAAAAAAACTAAAAAACTTGAAAAACCAAAGCTTCTGAGGTGGTAACTGGTGTAAACAGTTTGAGAATCTCTGAAATAAAGAAAATAAAACCAATTTTAAAAATGAACGGTTTGTAAAATGTGAAAGAAATTCAATCGTTCACAAATCTCACACAATAAATTTACAACAAATGGACCACAAACTATACATGAATTTTGAGATATTTTACCATTTTTCTCGATTAATAATTGCAGTTCTATTTGATGTCTCAAGTTATGACATGGCAACAAAAAAAAAATCCAAAATGAATCAATAATTTTATGGTAAATATCTCGATTTCGATAACTTTTTGGGAAAAAGTGCCGTTTTATGAGATTTGTGAACGGTTTCTAAGTACATTTTACACAACGTCCTACATTTTTCTGAATTGGTTTGGTAGAGTGAATACAAGCTTTCCAATAAGACCATTTATGAAGTGCTTGGAGATGGTCATTGTAAACATCAGTGTTGTCTATTGCACTTGGATCCTTCTGTACCTGCACTGTTTGTGGTTATGGGACAGGGTTAGTCTACATGCTAACTGTGAGGGATTTGTTTTGCAATGTTTTAAAATGACAATTGAACAGCAGAACTAAAGGATGTAGCAATACAAACCCAATTAAGAAACAGTTGGGGCAATATTTTAAAATGTAAATAAAAAAACTCTGTGGTTCACACGCGTCAAGGATGGATCATAAACAATGTCTCGGTTGTTGAAATATATTTGAGCATTTTACAAAAACAAAGTATAAACAAGGCAAAAAAAATAATAAAAAAATCTAATTAGATGCAGAATGGTTATTAGTACGACCTTTTCTGCACTTTTTGTTGCCTTCAGGGCAATTACAAATATCGGTTTGCTGAACTGTGAATAATTTTTTTTATATATTTGTGAACCATAGCTTGAACCGTTTTTATTCACATTTTTTATTGTCCAAACCTTTTTCCCAATAAGGTACGTAGAGTTTTGAAAAAAATCCTATCATAATGTGTGGACCTCCTGACGGGACGGCACAGTGCACGCTCCGAGACATTTCTCTTTGTGATGGAATGACCACGTCCCTAAAAACTCAGGACTCAAAACTCTTCAAAATGGTGTTTGAATACAGTATGTATAAAAATACCTATTCACAGTAGACACAAATGTTGTGCATTACTGGTACGACTTGTTGGTTAGCACACGGGAACTCACATGTACTATCGAATATAAGGACGACTTACACGTTTCGTATTCTCAGCAAAAGTGAGATGTTTGTTTAATATTATTGAGAGATGTACCCCTCCAATGTCTTCTGATGGTCACCTGAATACTAGAAACAAAAGGAGTTCAGGCGTCGGAGAAAAGGTGACCACGGTTTTATCGCCTCCAAGATCTGCTTTCACACTCGTCATCTTCATCGTCATCCTCTTCCTCCTCCTCTTCCTCCTCCCCCGGAAGAAATGAGATGCACTCCTTCTGTTTGAAGTACACACACACACAAAACAGATTGATGGTGTTTTTTTGGTCTTTATGTAACCTTGAGATAAGAACGGACAGATAATGCTTTTTCTTCAAACAGTTCACTCTGTTGATCAAAACCAGATGAGAAAATTACAAAATCAGTTAAGAAATGAAACGCATTTGACATTTTCACTCAAATGTTAATAACTTTGCTAGTTTTTCCACTCTTGTTCCATGGAAAATCCTGGGCCAGTACTACTCAAAAAATACAAAACCCAGATATAATTATGACCAGAAATAACTAAATAAATAAGCTCAGAAAAGTTAGCACATCCCTGTTAGATTTCACAAAAATACAATTGTCATACCGAACTGTCGTCCTCTTTGGCCTCGTCCTCCTCTGGCTCCGTCGTGACAGAGGGAGTCTTGGGCTTGTACCAGGAAATCTGCAACACACGGCCTTTGAATTTCGCTCCTTGGTTGGCAGCCTACAAGTGAACAAATGAAATGTTAGATTTTTGTACATCTTGAGAATGAATCATTATTTTTGAGAAGAAGTTGTAGTGTTTATGGTTTATTGAACTTACATTCTCTGCTTCACTCCGTGTTCTGAATGTCATAACAACACTGTTGGCATCTTGGTCTCGCAGATCCTCAATCTCTCCAAATTTCTAAAATATAATACACATTAGTTTTTGAGTAATTGAACACCAATACCCTGATATTTTTACTTGTTAACCATAAAAATCAACCATATTTTATTATAATGTTTGCATTAATAATACTGAAACACACCTAATTCCTTTTGTGGAGCTGGTTTAACTATTGAACTTTCAATATCAATTCATAATATTTTGTATATATGGATGTAATTTTATTTTGTTTATTATTTTGAGAAAGTTGAAATATTTGTGAGATACAGTTGAAGTACTCGCTGATGTAATTATTAAATTAAGTGTATTTCATTAAAAAACTAGGCCTACGCTGCCCTACAGCAAGGTGTATATCCTTGACCGGCCCACAGCTTGACCGGCCCATCGGGAAATCTCCCAACTCTCCCTATTACCCTGGTCTGTTTATTGTGTTAGTTGAGGCGATGTAATGTATCTTTAGTTTCACTTTCGAGACAGCGTCTTGTTCCTACATGTTATATTGTTTGTTTTTTTTGCAGCGAACTGCACTCTGGATGAACAGAATAGTTTTATTGGCTTTCGTTGTTTATGAAGAATTTCTCTTAATGAAATAAGGCTGTGTTTTTTTGATGAAATCTTATAATGTGTTCCTGTAAAAAAATCTAGGAAACCAAATGCCTCAAATTTTGTTTCAAATTGTCAACTCAAATAAACTCAGCCCTACAACTCATTGGCCAGGATGTACCACCTACGGCACATAGTTACTAGGAGTCAAGTCTCACTGGTCAACTACTGTATATAGTAAGAAGAAAAAAACATATTACTTCTGGAGTCTGAGTTTATTTACCACAAAGTGCGGCATGAGTTCCTCCTTCTCCTCTTGCGTCACCCCGATGATGGCCAGAGCTCTGGGTCTATGGTCGACCACCATCCGGTTCACGATCCCTCCGCGGCCCATTGAGTCCCGGTTGCGACCTCTGCCCCGGCCCACTTGGACACCCCCGTGATCCAGTTTCCCTCTACCTCTCCCCCGGCCCGCTGGAGACCGGATCAGCCCCAACCGCGTCGCCTGGAAGACAATAGCTCAGTCAAAGGTTGGCAACTGGGCTACTATAGGCTATTAATATAAACTAATCAGGGAGAACATTATGACCACCAGCCTAATATTCAGTGCTAACAAATTGTGATATATATTCTGACATATTTCCATTAGAACCAGCATTAACTTCTTAAAGGTCCTATATTATGCTTTTTGTACATTTAATTTGTCTTTTTTGGATTTTGGATACATTTAGGTTACCATTTTGCAAAATGAAGCACACAATACATATCTAATATAGTCTTTTTTGTGGAGCTTGCACTTGTTTTTGTTTCCCTGGTCTCTGAATGGTCTCTTTAATCAAATCCAACACTTTTGGTATGCATTTGAGGGAGATACATGGTTAAAAGTTAAGATTAAATTTCAAATTAAATTTTGCATATTATAGGACCTTTAAAACTACAGTAGCTCTCTTGACGGACCAGCCTTCACTCCCAAAGTGCACCACGGTTCCTTCCTTGGACACTTTAGAAAAATACTGACCACTGCACCCCCCCCCCCACAAAAACTGCAGTTTTGGAGAGTCTCTGATCTGGACTAAGTTAGCTCCTTCTAACACATGACCTTTGAGGACAAAATGTTCACTTTCTGCCTAATACATCCCACCCACCAGTAGAGTTACAACAAGTATTTATAGGTTGATTGTATTTTTGTTGCTGTACTGAAATCACCAGCATTACTACATGACTGTTCCTGCTGTTTCAACTTTAAAAAGCACATTGTAAACTCCCCATTCACACTCTACTCTACATTTCTGTCTCTAATTGTCATAACAACTAGCTCTCCATCTTTAATGGGACAGTGCTCCATCTTCGTGCGCCGGCTCTGATTTGGATTAGTTAGTGCCTGTTCCCCTGGGTTTGCTTAAGTGGCTGAAGTTTAATGTGTAGAAGCAGGAGGGCTGCCCTGGGACGATGGGGGCAGTGTTGCAATTTTAATAACGCACTAATTTAGGACACATGGGGAGAGGGGGTGAAAACATGCTGAGGATAGGAGTGTGATGTTAACAAAGACATGGTTGTTTTGAGCAGATCCTTTGACACAACCGACAGCTTAGTCTTGGTTTTGGCAAATATGGGTTTTGGCAGAGTTTAAACATGGTCTAGTGCTCGGTAATTGAGTTTTTCTGCATTAATAGACTTTCATTCAAATGCTTCTGCTTCATCTTCAGTGCTTTGTTTGTCTAATGACAACTTTATTGTTTCTATCAAATTGTATTCTTCCAAACTCCAATGTGTATCTCTCTTCTTACTCCTCATCTGAAGTTCATGAGATTAATAGCACTTCTGAATTCTGACCTTGATATGACCATCACCTCCTACAAGTCTTTAGATGGTTATGGTCTTTGTAGTTTTTTTGATCTGCGTAGTGCATGTGTCTGTGTGTGTCAGTGCGTTACCTCGACCTGTAGCTGTCCCAGTTTCCTCTTGAGGTCGGTGGTGTCCTCTCCAGAGTTGATCTTCTTGTGAAAATCGAGCTCAGCGTCAAGCAGCTCCTTCTGGGCCTGATCGCATTCAAACAGAGACATCAGACATCAGACATCAGATACCCTGCCTTTCATAGCTCCTTCTATACTAGGCATGGGACTGTTACAAGGGTGACCATGAGATAGTGCTTTCCCCCTTAGAGATTCAGAGGAGTACATTCACTTCATAGTCACATATTGGTGGTGGGGTAAGCCAACTCTCAGCTTGGGGTAGAGTAGACTAATGACCAAACATACTAATCGAGTCTTGCCCAAAGACACAATGGCAGTATAAACTGGGGGAGAGGGGTCAAACCGCTAACTTTCTGGTCATTGGTGACCTGTTTATTTTCAATTGAGGTCAAAAGTGTTTAGAACCTATGGGCCTGTAGAGCTCATACACAGTACTTAAACTTACATCAGTCTTGGTCTTGGGCTGGTTGTGGTTGGGTTTGGCACTAGTGTTCTGTGAGGCAGGGTTGAGGTCATTCTGCAGCAGAGTGATCTTCTCTGTCAGCTCCTTCAAAGTCTTCATGATGTTGGCCCGTTCCTCTGGTTTCATCCCTCTGTTCTTCTCCAAACGGTTTATTAAAGCCTTCACAAAGGGGACAGGGTAAATTATTAGTAAACCATGCACCGTGCACTGTGTAATCTGACCCCATTCAACAGAATTAGGATAACTTCTGTGAGATCGGATCACACAGGCCAGGTGTTGCTCCCAATGTGATTTATTCCTTGGACCACGTTTGATAGATGCCGACCACTGCAGACCTGACAATTCGGCACGTAACAAGCTCAAAAGTTCACTTGCTATCTAACCAGTATATCCAACCTACTAACTGGTACAATCCGTGTTATTCCTTTCACCGGTCAGTGGTCATAATGTTATGCTTGATTAGTGTATGCACTAAACTTGGAGACAATTGTGCAAGATTTCTCACCTTCTGGCACTCAATTTGTGTCTTTAACATCTCCTGCTTCTTCTTCCTCATGTCCTGCTGAAGCTTTAATGCCTCCTAAAAAAGAGAGGAAATAGATAATAAATAATAATGATGACTTAAAACTCAAAAGTAAAAAAGTTAAAATGCCAGACGACGTGCCTGCTTCTGCTTGAGAGCTTCTTGTGCAATGAGTGCTTTTCCAGTTTTCCCAAGACTCTTGGAGGACTTTAGAGACGTGGGAGTGAAGGGCCCTTTCACAGAGTTTGTCAGGGCAGACGCCACCTAAAAACCACCACACAGCAATGTCACACTGGACTGAGACCGTGACAGGAAGTAAGTCATTGTCCTCCACAGTACAGAAACCTAAACTCGGTAACAAAGTCAAACACATGAACTGCTGTGAACTGTTCTAATTGTAAGTTAAGTGCTCATTTTGTGACACTGTTTATTTTTTAGCTAAGCATTTTGTCGTTTCACTTAGCTGTAGACACACGTTGACTATTTTTTGAGGTCATTTGCACAGGTCTCATTCCACAAATCAAAATAAATTCAAATAAGCTTAAATTATATTCAGCCTTTCTTCAACCAACTTGTAGGTCCTCAAAATCTCACAGAAATGACCGTCTTACTAGATTCTCCTTTTCGATTTGTATTCCTGTCTGCAGTTTGTATCCTTTTGGTTGATCGATTTTAAAATAACTAACAATAGCCCTTTCCTTTTAATGTATTCCTTTTATTAAATCGTGAATATTCTAAGCTGATACTCAGGGTGAAGCGTACAGTAACGGCCTCTGTGCTTGTGTTCTCTCCGGTGTTGGTTGTAGACGTCCCAGCTGCCGTCTGAGGTCGAGGTTTGTGGATCTTGTTAAAAACATAGGCTGCAGGATTGTGTTGCTTTATCCCCTGTACACAAAGATAAAGACATCAGTTAATAACAAATAACATAGGCTTCATGCGGGTTATTGTGTATGTTGATATAATGCATTTTGAAATTTAATAGGCCCCACACATGGTGATAAAAAAATCATGGATATAACAGTTTTGGTCCTATAGTGTGTGATGTGCAGTCACATGGCAAACAACACACACACACACACACACACAGACATGAACACATGCACATGCAAACCGATTTCACTCACAAACATTCCCAGGTCAGGTGGGAAAAAAAATAGGACTAGGGATGGACAGATCTATACAGATGTCTCAATATCGGTATCGGCCCGTTTTTACAATTTTGACTAATATCGGTATCGGCCTGTACAGATGACTGATGTTAACCTGTGGTCAAAAAGGATAACTTCTAATATTCCGATTTAGAAACAGAGACAGAAAAAGAAAAGCCCATTCCAAAAGTCTAAATTTAAACTAATATTTATGGACTAATAAATACATTTATAGCAGTTATATAGCTGTAGACAGTTTCAATAGACAGTCTACAAACACATGGTTACAGATTATCGGAATCTGCCAAATTGGTAATCGAAATATCGGCATTGGCCAATAGTGTATCCCTAAGCAAAACCTCTCGAGATCAGACGTGACTTCAAAGTAAACAAACATGGTGGATGAGGAGGAGGCATTAGTGATTGTTTGTGGACTCTTGGAAAAAACTATATAAAAAGAAAAGGTGTTTGGTAAAGGAGTGGAGACTGGATTAGTGAGATTTTGGATTCCCTCCATGCTTCTTCTTAACGTCACCTTGCTTTTTGATTGGCTCTACGTCACATTCAACAGGCTGCGTGCCATGGATGCATTATAAAATGTATTAAAAACTATAATATATCCATGGTGCATGCATGACGTCCTTCCGAGTAGACGAGAGCACTCTTAACATCGAGGCTCCTTTAAGAGTGTCAGAAGTGGAGAATCGAGTCAAGCATAATTATCTTGTCGTGTGAACCAGGCACTACTCACTCACTACTCTTCGGAGTATAGCTTAACTTAAATTATGACATACCTTGTGTACAGCGGTGTGCGGCCCATGGTTGGGGACAACGCCCCCTGCTTGGACCCCAGCGCTCTGCTCCTGAGGTTGCACCCCAGTGTTGTTGACCCCAGGCTCTCGGTGCCAGTAGACTCTGATGAAGCGGTTGTTCAGGACAGCCTCGGTACAAGAGATGGCACGCCTCGCCTCTTCATTCTTAGTGTACTGTATCAGGGCTGCCTCTGGGTCTCCTCCAAACACCACCTGCAATGACAAGATAAAGTTGTAAGAATATTTATAAAGTGGACAGTAACAAATATATTTAATCGATATATTTAGTATTTTTTCATGATGTGCCTTGGACAATGTCTGAATCTAGATCACTGCCTGCATCTAGGATTCTTCCTAGATAGTAACTGTATTAACCCTGGTTTAGCTCCACAAACCTTCCAAACTATTCACCCAACAGTATGTCTTCAAACCTGCCTAAAACATTTGCACATACTATTTTGACTGATTTGATGATAATATAATTGCCATAGGTTTCATTTCTCAAAAGTAAAAGTCTTTACCTGAATGTTGACTATTGTCCCAAACTTGCTGAAGTGCTCGTTGAGTTTGGTGATGTTGTTCAGTTCTCGTGGGATCCGGCGCACCTCCAGTTTAGTGTTCACATAGTAATGTCTCTTTGGGAAAGTGCCCTTGTGTTGGTTGTTGAAGCTCGGCCTATAGAAAACACCAAAAATACCATTTATGTCTGAAATATGTAAATATAAACAAAGATATAGACCCCTTAAAAATTTTGTAAACAGAAAGTTCTAAATTCCGGAATGGAAGCAAATGGATACATTTTCAATGGAGAAATTAGCATTAGCCACAAAATATTGCAAATTAAGATGGTTTTGACAAATGACAACCACTCTGCTGTATGTAGGTGATGTCTGAGCCATTAGTGAATGTACC
>JAVQKC010025628.1:0-10164 GCA_036025475.1 Philypnodon macrostomus | reverse complement strand
TTTACGTGTTACAAATGAACGAGGTTGAAAGTTATTGTGAATATGCCCATTAACGTTTGAACAATGTTGAGAGTTATTGTGAACGCGTTTAATAAAGTTTGACTGAGTGTTTTGTTTCGCTTAATGCGCCTTAGTCTATGCTCGGGCAGGACATCCCACTCCCATCTCCACAGCTATTAAAAGAGGCAGGATGAGACTCCTCGGCCATGTAGCCAGATTGGATGACAGAGTTCCAGCCAAGCGGGCTCTCTTCCCCAGTGCTCATCCACCACCTAGGTCTTGGCCCCGAGGTCGCCCCATGGACGTCACTTATGGTCCGGTGCGCCTTATATATGAAAAAATTTAGAAAATAGACCATTCATTGACTTTACCTAAAAAATGCACCTTATAATCCAGTGCGCCCTATAGTGTGGAAAATATGGTATATGTTATATATAGGGCATTGGTTTTGAAACTGTGGTTCTTGAACGTGGTTTTGTCCTACTTAGTCCTAGTTTAGTCCTGTGGTTAGTCCTGGTGTAGACCTGGTTCATAACTATTTCAAAACTGGATTGGATCTATTTTATGTACACTTCTGTAAGTGTCCCAGCCACAGCAGAGCCTTCAAAGTGAGCAATCTTTTTACAGAAACCATTTTTGCCGGTGGGATTAAATAGGTTAAATCCACCTTGTTTATGCACATTTATGCACAAGTTCATGTGCTCCATCAAACCCATTGCCACCACTGTATTGTACAAAAGAGGTCAAATGGCTACACTGTCACACATATGATTCAGAGCAATAATTACCACCACGGCCCCTGTTAACACAGCACACACCAAAATAAAACAAAGGCATGTTTTAACCCCAGCCCTATATGAGTGTCTGACTAATGCTCTCTCACAAACCCCGCCTCCTACTCCAGCGTCTCTGCTCTGTGGCCTGCTGCAGGGGCAATGCAGCACAAAATGAAAATTTTGTGCTGCAAAAAAGGAATATCTAGATAAATTCAAATAATTAATTTGAGAATATTATAAAAATGCTTTATCTGACCCTGTTCTATAATGTAAAGTATGCAATCTGTCATAATTATTATTTTACTTTAGTCCTTCCCCCTGGCCTCTACAGCAACATCAAATCAGACTTTGTGGGTTACCACTTTGACCAATAGTAGTCAAGTTTTACTTTAGTCCCTCCCCTGGCCTCTACAGACTACAGACAACCTACTTTACATCACTTGTCCCTAAGTTCACTTGTTCATTTATTTTCATTACAACACACACCCCCACTCAGTCTTTACCAGTCACACATTTAAAATCTCAAATTGCGAATTTGCCTCTTCTGCTGCTTTCTACCACCTCCCTTACCACTTGGAGTCGCACTATCTTACAAAAATAATAATGCATAATGCGCAAAAACTCTTTATAATTGCATTATTTGTTCACTCCATACACAACACCAATCACACAACCACATTCATTCATAGGCAAAGTGGATTAAGTGTCTTGCCCAGGGACACAATGACAGTAGTCGGAGACTCGAACAGACAACCCTCTGGCTGCAGGGCGCTCGCCTACCCACTGTGCCACTGCCGCCCCTTTAAATGCTATTTTGCTGCTATAAGCCACAATTAGAGAAGCACTAGAAAGTGCTATGTGAAATTTTTGAAAATACATCCTGTCTTGGACATGTCATTTATTGATACCAATACTGATTCAACTTCAAATGCCAAATTGCTACTTTAAAACAAAATTAGAGAAATTTAAAACTTAAAATGAATTATTATTAAACAATATTGATTTTGAAGAATTCCTAGTTCCCAAAAATGCTAATTTCTTGCTCATTTCAAGTGCCTGAGATATTATTAATGATACTTTTTCCACTTTGAATGGCTACACTACAATGAATATTTTTTTTTTTAATTATTTAACATTTTTAATCCTTTTATTGCCAATTTGCTACTATAAACCAGGTAAAGGGGGTGAGCAATGGGAGTTAACATAATACAGTTATTTTTGTCTCCATTTATACCTACTATACACCTTGAAACCCGTGCACATGAGGAAAAGTGGACGGGAGCGGAAGCTATGATCAGATCTCATGTCAGCTTGAAACGTTCGATTCAAACTTCAATACGACACCAACACCTGAGGGTCTCACCTGTTTCATCCCTCAAAATTTGGCTCGGTTATACGAGAGGAAGCGCTGCCAGGCAAGGAGTAGGCAAGAAAAGTTCAGAAGAACAGTTCATTTTCTTCAACGTTTCATGTTCAGGACAATTCATGTTCAGAAGAACAGTTCATGTTCTTCTATGTTTCATTCATATTGATTGATTTATTTTCTAATTAATTCTTAATTTGTTTATTTATTTTTCATCTTATTTTGTGTTAAAAAAAAAATTAATAAAGAGATTGGAATTTTTTTAACAAAGCTTTTTTTTTGTGGAAAACCTTATGCGGCCCAGCCTCACCCAGACTCTGCTTCGAGCGGCCTCTGGGTAAATTGAGTTTGAGACCCCTGGTGTGTAGTATAGAGTAAAGACATTACTGAAACAGTATAGCCCTTAGTAGACAATTCTGGGCCACCTGATGAATTATCATGAAAAATATTACATATCAGACAAAAAGCTTTGACTGACATGGTATTTGACACGTAAAGCACAATTTTATTATACTTCCTTCACAGACTCCACACCTTACACCACAATACAAATACGCCCACAGAACTAACCTCTACATCCAGACCTTTTTATTTGAGTCATTTATGTCTTTTCCCTACAGCAGTAGATAATGAAAGAGAAACCCACATCATTAAAACACTATATATTGGGCCTTATGCCTTATAGTCAGTTTTGGGGTCAGAATCAAAAATCTCAAAAATATTTCACATTTCAGACCTAGACCAGACCAGACCAGAGATAAACTTGTACTTAAATGGTAGTCGCATGTAAAATGTCATTGCATGTTTACAGTTCAAACCAACAATACCAGTACCAAAATGGTACTAAAGGCAAAGAGTGTGTCAATTGTTTGTACACAGTGTATTATAGACCTAAATTGTCAAATGATATAAATGTAAAACTTCCAATAAAAAAACCTTGCCAAAAAGGGTTTCACATTAATACATACAAAATTAATCAACTTTTTCAATGACAATGTATAAAAAATGTGCCAAAGACAGCACGTTTTCTTTAGATATATTTACACAGTACTCAGTTACTCAGTGAGAAATATATACTGAAATAAGTCATATAGAATTAAGTTCTTACGTTTCTCAGAAGCATCACATACTGTCCGCCAAAACTCCTTTGTGCTGACATTTTGTATTTCTTTGAAGGATCAAAAGAAGATTAACTTATAACTACAGCATTGTTTAGATTTTTATTAAGTTAGTTTTCTTGTTCCTTTAGCCTGCCATAAAATGTCCACCAACACCGCTTTGCGTCCTTTTGTGTCACTTTGAATAATAAACGTCTTAAAAGAAGAGTAATATTCACAACAATTTAATATAATCTAGTTGTTCCTTATTTTTCAGTGTGTTGTATAAGTATGTGACTCATGTTGTGATAATACCTCGGAGAGAGCATGGCGGAAAAGATGAGTAGGCCTCTTCACAGAAATACAGATACTGCACTTTCGGATTCAAACAGGAAACAGACCCAGCGACCTCTTACATACAAGGGCCAATTTAAAATAACCGGAGTAAAAATAACAATTGTTGATTTTACCCAGGATCAATGTGGGGAGAAAAAAAGTAACACCACACACAAACTAGGCCTGTGCTGTCGTCTTTGACAGCAAGGTGTATAAACGGCCCCATACGTCTGCCACAACTGGCACCAACGGGACCTTAATAAGACATTATGTGATTTCCAAGGGTTTTAATATTGTTAACGAGCAATTAAGAGGCCCTGCCCCAAACCATCACAAACATTGGAAGGGTCTATTTGACTTGTTTGATTTGTCTGGTTTGTGAAGGATGATTTTTGAGAAATTTAGTAAATTTCCCTAAAACGACATTATTTTTTCAGTCTATAGGCTGTTGGCTCAATGAAAGTGCATTAAAACATTAATTTGTGAATTATTTAATTGTCATGAATCGTAGAAGTACCAAAATCAATCCAGTTCTGCATCTTCATGATATGTACCTGTGTGCAAAAGTTGAAAAAGATCCAGCCAAGTCTTTTTGAGTTATTGCATTCACAGTTTTGGCCTGTAATTAATTAATTAATCAATATTCATTGTAGAAGTACCCAAACCGATACAGTTTGGCATCTTTATGGTGTGCACCTGTGTGCAAATGTTTAACCTGATCCGGCAATTCGTTTGAGTTATCACGTTCACACCTAGGATCTCCGGACGTGGACGCGGACGCGGACGAACACTGACACTGACACGCTGTTTTCACCGATATAATTACAGAGGTCAAATAAACAATGCCTCTATACTTTGTGCAGTGATTCTCCACAGTGTACCCAACATATATTATTATGGCCCCACAACAACAAACAGGAAGTCGGCCATTTTGGATTGAAAATGGGAAGTCAGGTATTTTTGACAACCTCTAACTTTTGGGGAAATTTACAAATTTGGCAAAAACTCAGAAATATCCAGACAAATCAGAAAAGTCAATTAGACCCTTCCCATGTTTGTCATGGTTTGGGGGCGGGGCCTCTTAATTGCTCTTTAAAAGAAAAACCCTTAGAAATCACACAATGTCTGGTTAAGGTGCCATAGCAGTTTCACCGATATAGACCTTGCTGTCGAGGACAGCACAAGGAACAGGTGAGGTAATAAACAGGTAAAGTGACATACTGACTCTCCTATTCTAACAGGGGAATGTACTTAACATTGATACAATACAATAAAAATGTGCCAGTAAGGTGTGCCCCACCTGTTACCACACTGCGACTTGTCACTTCTAATTGTGTGTATTTTAAAGTCATCCTGTTGATTTATAAAACACACCCTGTTTGTCACACTGGTACATGATAAAGAGGCATGTGGCATTTATAAGCTGATGAAACACAGTGCAGTACAGTATGTACAAATGTAGGCCTATTATATTGTGTATATTTTGCAAAGTGTGGCAAACATAGAAACACATTTCATTTAAGTGGTTTTGATATGTTCTATGAAATGTTTTGTATTGTAAATTTGTAATGTCATACAATTTCATGGCTGTAAAAGGAACTTTCATCAATTGAAAAGAGACTGGGAGAGTTTGCAATAGCAGGTGAGACCACTGGCTCAGTGAAAGTAAAAAAGTCCCAATTTCTGGATAGTGTGGATGAAAAGACACTGACCTTATACAAGCAGTTGAAAAGGCCTTAGATGACCTGACAGAGCTTGGTAATACTGGAGCAATCAAAACCTCTGATCACTAAATCTATAGAGAGCAGGTCTTCATGGTCAATTCTGCCAATGGAGTTACACCAGAAAATCACTTTGATAGTCTCCTCAAGTTCTTTTGAGAAGTTCTGGAAAAACTAGAAGTGGAAAAATGGAGAGAGAAAAAGACTTGCTTTCACTTAGTCTACAAGAAATCAAGGCTACATTGTATGAGGATAAAATCTTCTTTTGCAGACAGTTCAAAGCCATGAATTTAACTGAACATTGTGAAGAAATTAGGAGCATGCAGAGTGTCTGGGATGTCATAGAGAGTATGATGAATGTACAGACACTTACCTGTGTAGAAGTAAACATTGTAAAAAAGGAAGATCACCATTTCTTTCTCTGACCAAAAGGAGAATCCAAAAGGATTGAAACTTAAAAAAAAAAACAGGAGAAAATGGAGGAATGGCAATAAAAGCCATATCTAAAAGTGAGAGTTAAGACCCCCAATGGAACAGAAAAAGTTCACCAAGTAATCTGCTATGGCCTCAGTAAGATTGCTAAAGTTCAAAAATATCCAACCCCAGCAACTAAGAAAAAAAAAAAAAAGTCTTCCCAGAATTGGACCTGGAGTATCTTAAAAGACCAGACACCATTGAGCTACTCAATGCCACAGAGAAGGCCTTCTTGCCTCACAAAGACTCAAGGTTGTTGGAGATCTGGTCCTGTGGAAAAGCCCACTGGGCATAACTGTGGGAGGAGCTCAGCCAGATCATTGTGAAGAAGTTCATGTACCAACACACCAATCAGAAACACACTTTGCCCGCTCCATGTGCATTGCTGCAGTGAGATATGAAGAAGTCAGCAGTCCCAAAGAGGTCAAAGCTGTACAGTTGTTAACAGAGAATTCATTGATTAGTGGAAATGGGAGAGCATAGGAACAGCTTGTGAATCAAAGTGTGGATGTTGCTGTGGTAAATTGTTTTCCTGCAAAATGTCTTCATTAAAGTAATAATTTTTCCGTTGATGACAGCAATCAGTCCAGGTCATGAGGCAGCAAAGCAGCCCCAAACCATGATGCCCCTTCCATCATATTTCACAACTGGGATGAGGGTTTGATGTTGGTATGCTGTGTTTTTTCTTTGTTGTGTGTTCCTTCCAAACAACACAATTTTGGTTTCATTGGTCCACAGAATATTTTGCCAGCAGTGCTGTGGAACATCAAGGTGCTCTTTTGCAAACTTCAAACATGCAACAATGTTTTTTTGGATCGATCAATTGATCAGGTCACCTGGTAAAAAAAAAGTGTTTATACTCCCAAACCAGATGAAAGAAGAGGACAATAAGGCCTTGAGAGTTGGATACCTGGTGAAATAAGAAACTATATGTAATGACAACAATCAATTTCTCAAAAAGGAAAAAGATGAGTTTAGAATAGACTTACGAAAAGAGGAAGTGAAAACAAACCCTCTCACTAGCAGAGAATACCTCTGCCAAGTAGCCAGCCTCTATGAGCCCATTAGTCTAGGCACACCTACCAAACAAAAAGGAGCCATTCTGGTGAGAAAGGCATTTCAAGAAGCCAGAAGTGGAGGTAAATCAGGTGATCACAGGAGTCTGACACCAACTAGCTTGATTGGAGAACCCCTGGGAATAACATTTTCGGATGGCAGTGACAAAAGCTATGGTGCAGTAGTGTACTTCAGATGGGAGACGGAGCAAGGGATCCAGGTGAGACTTGTTGAGTCCAAAGCAAAACTCCCTTCACTTGACCAAAAAGGAGAGCCAGTCAAAGAAAAAAATCTGTGGTGCAGTATTTGCAGGTCGACCCAGGAAGTATATTGAAAAGCATACCGTGCTGAATATTGAAAGATGGTGTCACCTACTAGCCAAACAAAAAAGAAGGTGAGACTCATATGTCATGAGTCTAATAGATGTCAGAACTCACAAAGAATAAGTTCTATAACTCCTAACACTCTGCTGCTTAAGAGAGCTAGTCCAAGAGGTGTTAACTGCAGTTTTGACTTTGAAGGATATTCACTTAAAAGATTAAGACTTATCCAAACAGAAGTGAATAGATTTTGGAAAAAGTAGAGTCAGCTGGCTGGACCAAAAGTGGCATTCATGAGCGCAAAATGTGGCCATTGGAGACATTTTTAGGTTTGCAGACCAGGTCAATACAAGCTTGCCAGAGTGGTCAGTGTGAAGAGTGACAAAAAGGGGACTGTGAGAGATGTACATGTATAAACCATCTAAGTTACCCTGTGCCTACTATGAAGCCTGGACAAACACACAAAAAGATGAAGAAACTAAAAATAACTTCTACAATACTTCACAGGGACATCAGGTATATTATTGTGTTATTACCAATAGAAGAGCAAGAGCACTGTAATAGCAGGATCTGTTGGAGAAGATGGTGAAGTGTGACCTCCTTGGGTTCAAGAACCAGGAGCTCAAGTGGGAGGTGTCAAGTTAAACCAGTAAATCCAAATTTGTTTCCCACTGCCCACCTGACTGAAGTTTGCCTCATACCAAACCAAGCACTCCTTTCCCTGCTCAATTTCAGAAGCTACAAGTAATCCATCTCACCTGTGCTCCACACCCCAAACAAAGAACTTCAGCTCAAAGCTTCAACAAAAGACCACTGGTAGGACAAGATGTGGATTCAAATGTACAAGTCAAGTGCTCTCTGGTTGTGCACTCTCCCGCACTTGAAGGGAACTAGGACTCACATTTGAAGTTTGATGCAGGAATTTACTCAGAACTTATTTGGAAGAATTCATCCAGAAGCATTTTGCTTTCTTATAATCCTTCTTTATTTAAGTTGCCATGTAAGGGCAGCATCAGAATCAGGTAAAAAACCTTGAAAATAAGGACATTTGTTTAAATCAAAATAACACAAGTGTGTGCATAAATGCACTAAATACTGCCCCAAATGAAGATTAAGTTAAACTAACTGTAACCCCTTTCACCAAACATTTCTTGTAAAACTTTAAACTAAACATTGAAAAGAAACTGAATGCACAGTCAGAGCACATCCTTACCGGCGGTTTCTTCAAACTTATGAGAGTCCATATGCACAAGAGTTATGTCCGTGCCTCACAATGTCGCTAGGGAACTGGCAGTGTGGCATTTAAAGTGTCCGGGCCTGATTGGGAGATTGCCTTCACCTGTTGCAACATGCTGCCTGCAGAGTAAGGGTGGTATTAACCCCAGGTGTGGAAAGTTGTAGTCCCTCAGTTTGCCGCAACACACATACACACACATACATACACACATATACACACACACACATATATACACACACACCTGTGTTATGTTTATGTTGTGTTAGTCTTTAGATCAGATGTGTGTTATGTTTGTTTTGTTAGTCTTTAGATCAGATGTGTGTTATGTTTATGTTTTGTTAGTCTTTAGATCAGATGTGTGTTATGTTTATGTTTTGTTAGTCTTTAGATCAGATGTGTGTTTACTGTTATTCGGTTGGTTTTGTTTTGATGTTGAAGCTGGTGTCGTTTTTTGATTTAAAGCGGTTATTTTTTGCTCAGGTTATGTTTGTAGTTATTATTTCTGTTTGTTTCCATAACTTAACATAAGGGACTCAACAAACAGGACGTACCTCGGGCAAACAGGTTATGACCATGTTATGTCCTGGATTAGAACTGGTTTAGTCCTGGTTTAGTCCTGTTTGGTTTAATGGTGTAAATCGGAGGTTGATGGTTCGATCGCTGCCCCAGTTCATTCTGCCGTTGTGTCCTTGGGCATGTTTGAATGTGTGATTGTGGTGGTATTATACATGTCCCAGGGCAGCTGTAACCACCACTACCATCACCACCACCTTTGATTTTTATGATTTTTTTGCAGTACTCCATGATGCTGACGTTAGCTCGGAAACTAAAGAATGAAGGAAAACCCCACAGTTCAGAGTCCAGCCACAGAGTGTCCATACGGGACCGGCTCCTGACCAAAGGTGACCAATTCAATTCAATACAGTTTTATTTGTGAGATCACCATATAACCCTCACAATACCACAGAATGTCCATATGAGACTAGTTCTCTGTGGTAAACCAGTTAGTTAGTTAGTTGGTTGGTTGGTTAGTTGTTGTTGATATTTACTCATGTTCTCTGTTCACAGAAGTAGCAGACCTAGAAGCCAACCTGCCCAGTGAGTTTCAATATGAACATCCACAAACTGGTCTGATTCTGTGATATAATGCCTGGTAGTCAATAGTATTATAAAGTATTGTTAATAGTATTATAATGTATTGTTAATAGTATTATAAAGTATTGTTAATAGTATTATAAAGTATAGTTAATAGTATTATAAAGTATTGTTAATAGTATTATAATATCTTTTTGTTGTAGGTACATGTAAAGCCAATTTTCCAGATGAGGACAAGCTGCATCACTTTCAGCTCGCCGTCTCTCCAGGTAACGCTCATATATTCATTTAGCCTACAGTGGCACAGCGCCCTCTGGTGGAAGTGGTACCAAAATATATGAATCCGCCTCAGAACTTTAATGTAATCCACAAAATATAAGATGTTTTTCATATAATGACTTATTATCTTAACTGTTCCAAACACTACTCTGTGATACTTGTTCTGACGATATTATTTATATATATTATATATTATTTATTATTATATATGTGTTAAATACAGTCTCCTGTTCTGTGTCCAGATGAGGGCTATTACCAAAGCGGTCGATTTCAGTTTGAGATAAATGTACCTGAAGCTTACAACATGGTGGTGAGTCTCTGTTTATACATGTATGTGATGAGGATGGTGGTGAGTCTCTGTTTATACATGTATGTGATGAGGATGGTGGTGAGTCTCTGTTTATACATGT
>JAVQKC010025615.1:0-21827 GCA_036025475.1 Philypnodon macrostomus | reverse complement strand
GACAGCCTCTAACGTGCACATACTTTGCCCGATTAGGCTCAAACCTGAAATACCTAATGACCCCCCGGCCCTGAACACATCTGACCAATATGATGGCAGTTACCTCTATAGCGCCCCCTGTCGACTGAAAGAAGAATGTAGTTTTAAGTAATTTTCAAAATTTGGCCAAAAAATTCTTCACAAACATCCAGACAAATCAAAAAAGTCAAATAGACCCCTAATTTGTTCATTAACAGTATTAAAACCCTTAGAAATGTCTGATTAAGGTGCCCGTGGGTGACAGTTGTGGCAGATGTATGGGGCAGACGTATGGGGCCGTTTCACCAATATACACCTTGCTGTCAGGGATGACAGCACAGGCCTAGATTTGTATTATTAATATGAACACTGGCATTGTTACAGTAAAAATGATGCATAAATCAATGCACTGTAGCACGATGAAACGATTTTCCCAAATTTGCACGATTCAGTCTTTTATCACCGTATCTCACACCTCCAGTTAAATGCTTTGTACATTAAGAACTCTCTGAATTACAATTGAAGTTACTCAAGTAAAAGAGTAAAACCTCTGAACTGTGAGTTAATCTGTGCGCTCCATCATAGGTCCCAGAGCGGCACGGCTGAGACTGCTGGCCCTCTCCACACTTCCTGTATTTGTGTCAGATTTCCTACTCTTGAAGTACTTCGGCACCTCATTGTGAAGCTGCTACACAAGACTCAATTACTTTCCCAATGATTAAAGACTCCCCCCATCGGAGAGGCCTTTAGCTAAAACACAATACGATAGCCTTATAATGGACAGTAGGAGCTTTTATGACATTTATAATGAAAGTTGGGCTTTGAAAGATTGGTTTAGATCAGAAATAAATATAAATTGGGACGTTTAGGGCTATGATTATTAGGGATTTTTTCACATCATAGACTTTTGTTTGTTGGGGCTTAGGGAAGGTTTCACAATTTTGTTCCAGTTGCCAGATATGGGTCATAATATTAACTCTTTATTACATGTTAAGTTAAGTATAGATATTCCTAACTATGTGGTCTGTCATCAAGTCATGAATTATTTGAACACAATTAAAATGTAGACTATTTTTGAAAAGAGTATTAAGTAGTAGTGAAATTCCTGCATTTGACCCATTACTCACGGTCAACCAGTCGGGACCAGCGTGAAGTCGCAGTGCCTTTTGACCTTGTAGCTACTTTTGGGTAGAATGTATTTTTATTTTCTATTCTTAAAGTTTAATACATGTACAATTTTCTGACCCAACCCCTCAGGCCCAAGTAGATGCAGTTCACTAAGGGTTAGAAGCTGATTCAATAATCAGTCATTTGTGAAAACGCCTGGTGGTGTTGATGATGTTTTAAAATGCTTGTCATAGGACTCCTGACTCAGCATTCTTAACAATGAAGTAATACATGGGCAATTCTCTCCCTAAATTCTTACTATTGTTATTTAAGTAATCATTGAGACATCTGCTTCTGCTTTAGAAGTGTACACTCAATGGCCGCTTTATTAGGCAGACATCTGAGCTAGTTTGGCTCAAACTAAACAGTGACCTCTGCATTTTTTTACCCATATAACTGCTACTCACTAGGATCTTTTTGAAACTATTCTCTGTCAACTTTAGACATGATTGTGTGTGAAAAGCCCAGTAGATCATCAATTTGTAAAAAATACTCCACAGACTCCATAATAGTCCACCTATTATTGCGTGCTACTAGTACTTCATGACTATCTTAGCGAATCTAACAGTTCTTCCGATCCAAAGCATTTCATTGCATCTTTTTGACCCTGTGTTGAATGTGCATATGACAAATAAACTTGAAACCTGAAACCAACAATCAACAAAGTGATTTAAAGGTGTAGTCTGTAATTTAGAAAATAACAAATAAAAATCTGACTTTATTCTTTGATAGGTAATCTATCATAATTATATTGGTGAAGCAGCATTTCAGTGAAATTATGGAATCACTCCCTGGCCCTGATCTGCTCAATACTGTATGATGGCATTTGGTGCAATAGCACCCCCTATAGATTAAAAAGAAAAACACAACAAACAGTCTGAAGTACACCTTGCTGTTGTGGACTACAGCTTAGACCTATTAGTCCCTCCCCTGGCCTCTATAGCAACATCAGATCACACTTTGTGGGTTACCACATTGACCAATAGTATCTGAGTTTTACTTTAGTCCCGTCCCTGGTTCTCTACAGACGAGACAGCCTACACTACATCACAGAATAGGACCAGAGACTCAATTTGAAGCATTTTTTTATTTTTATTTGAGGAAACTTCTGGACTACATTTGCAATATGATATATTAGCAATTCAAACTCACATGCTGGCAAATGGCCTACCTAATGAAGTGGCTAGCCAGTAGTACATTTTCTAGCCTACAGCCCTATTCGTCTCTGCCAGTAGCCTTTTGAACCGTTGAAAGATAAAGCAATTAAAATGCCGGGTGCGCTATTTTAAGGGTTGCTATTCTGACCTCAGTCTGTTGTGATAGCACACATTCACTTTAGATTCCACAACAATATATTAACATCTACTTAACCCTAGCTTATTTAATCATATGTAAATTGGGACACTGTTATTAGGTTATTCTTCGTCTGTATTCCCCGGTGGACAGTTAGATCTCTCAACATTAGTAGATTAGCGTGTGCTAGCTGTGTGTTGATGAAGTGTTGAGATACTTTGGGGCCCGTGCTGGGATTCTCACACCGTCATAATGGGACCGGGGCCTTATCAGTGAACAATCTAAAGAGCTCCTGAAGTTCACTTAAGTTCATCACACTGTGGGACGTATTTGAAAAGCCTTTAGAGAAAGTGGCAAAAATTTGGCAAAGAAAAAAAACTCACTAGTCTGGCTTCTATTGTTTTTCTTTCCCCATCCAAAGACAATGCAAGGGTTATGTGAGCTGTCCGTCCATAGTGAATACATGTGTGAGTGAATAATAGTTTGTCTGTGTGGGTTTTTCTAACAGCCCTGCAACTAACTGGCCATTTTCCAAAATGCATGCCATTTAAGATAATACTGGATAGTTGTTGAATAGCGGAAAAATTGACAAATGAATAAGCTGAACATGGAAGTAAATATTGAACACCACCATTTTGGAGACTTTATCAAAACTGACTGATTTTCACTTGATAATATTTCTGAATTGTAAATGGTTGGGAATCTCAGGGTACCTCACGATACCAATAATATCTCAGTACGGCGATACTCGATATATTGCATACCTACGATACATCACGGTTTTTAAGGAATTAATCCAGGATTTATTCCAATGAATTGATCATTTTTTTAATGAAATTCAGTGAATTTAATAAGTAGAGGTGATTACTTTAAACAATATCTCACAAATAAGTCAACTCTTTCAAAATAAGAAACAAAATGTAAATACTGCCAGATCTTATTTTGTGAAATATACAAAATATTAAAAATTCCAAAATACAGATACAGCAGCCTGCAATACTGATACAGTATAAGTGTGTTACAGGACTCAATCCATACATGGTAAAATTCAACAACAAATCTATATTGTTACTGGGTTCTGACGGTCAGTTGCTGCTGTCTCAAAGTCTGACCACTTCTTGACACATATCAGTTTGTTTCACTGGACTATAGTTAGGGGAGGGCGAGTTGGTAAAAATAAGCCAAGATGAGAATTGACATTTTATCACTAGCAGTGCCTTTATGAAAGTTTTTAAGTGTAGATTCAATGCACATCCAATCCAATGTACATCATAATACTTTCTCTTTTAATTAATATGAACACTGGCATTGTCAGAGTAAAAATGACGGTGAAGCATACATTAAATGCACTGTGCGTGTGTGTCACAATTCAACAACCTTCCCAGATTAGCTGATCATCATAACCTCAGATCACAATTTAATATTTTATCGCCATTTCACCCACACCTAACTATAGGCCTCTGTGGTCCAGACAATGGATCCAAAGGGCTGAGCTGGCTGTGGTCAGTACCTCACAAACACCACTACTACCACAAGGGTCTGCACTGGTTCAGATCAGGGATTGATGACTCTGTATAGGTCACATTTAGGGAGGCAGCCCACCCGCGTGCCATAGCCCCCATGACTTCAAACATGCTGTATTATGTTGATCTATGGAGATGGCCGGCCAGCACTTTCAACTGAGGCAGAGCAGGTCCATCAAAGGATTTATCTCCTCACAAGATTAAAGGGTCGAGGCGTCTGCCAAACACAGCCTAACTCCAGAGGTCACTGTGGGTCCCGGTCCTGAGAGATATACACCAGCAGGACAGACAGAAAAACAAGGAAAACCCCTTCAAGAAGATATAAGAGTGAAAAGGGCCCATACAGGAATTTGTGTGTATAGAAGATGAAGCCACAAGGATTACAATCTAGAGTATTTTTGGGGGCAGCCTTAAGCCCAGTTAAATGGAGGCAGATGATTTGCTCTGGTGAAAATGGTAACATCCCTAAATGTGATCGCTTGGGTCATGTGACAGTGCCTTCAATTCAAACAAATATTCTTCTTTTTCATTCTTGATTCTTTGACACTACAAGGATCGTAATGATTGAACTCGAAATAAATGCTCAGTGTTTCTGATATAACAAAAAAACATACAGTGCATGCATTTTAGATTTTTGCATTATACATTTTTAGCCAGTGGCAGATTTAGAAATTTGGGGGCTCAAGGCGAACATGGGCTCAAGGCGAACATGGGCTTAAGGCGAACATGGGCTCAAGGTGAACATGGGTGGGGGGCCTCTTTATTTGGATCATTTTAAGTCCTACATAGACATATTTATTTTAGGCTTCATTTATGGGGCCCTGGAAGCTTGGGGCCCTAAGTAGCAGCCTACCTTTACCTACAGTTACTAGCTGATTGGTTCTCATACAGTTAAGGCAGTTGAAGAGTGGAAAAGTAGTGTAAAGTAACTGATAATGACTAATCTGAGTCAAAACCATGTACTGCACTTAACAGTATTTTGTCTAAATTTAGATCTTTTTCCAGCCTCTTTAAGGATTCCTCTGAAATGACACCGTAACCTTTTGTAAAAGTATTTTTCCTTCCAAACGTCACGTAGACTTCTGGTGGATGACATCGAAGTGAAAGTCTCCTCTGCTTCTGCCCGGGCCCCGGCTCACATCCACAGCCTTGTTCCTGTTGCTTTGACCTTTGCACTCATTCCTATTAGTCACTTGGCACTGTTTTAAATCAAGGAATGTAGGCTTGTTTCACTATTGCATTTGTTTTCCAACTCTTTTGATATTTTACAGTAAAAAAAATGTGAAGCAAGTCCTTTAGATGCACTATAAAATCTAATCGTTAACTGTGCCTATCCCACTCCACCGTATGTTGGGTCGTAAGCTCATTCGTTCTTGAACTTCTTGAGTGCCAAAAGCAATCATGAAAAACTATTTGGCTGCAACTTTTTCTCAAGAATTTCCTTAACCAGTCTTTTACTGGCTGTTTGTGTTCTGTCTCGCTAAAGAAAACACTCGTTTATAATCAGTTCAAATCGAGGGACAGAAAGTGGCCCGGTGCCGAGATATGATCGAAAGCGAAATGGGAAGGAACTCTAAGGCTTTCTCTACACTGCAAAAGTTGACGAGTTATTATACTATTGGTCAGGGTTCGATGTTGCTGTAGTACTAAAGTTGCTGTAGGACTAAAGTAAAATAATAAATATGAACATTTACCTCATTTACAATATAGAATTGGGTAAGATTTTAAAGCTGTACTTCCTAAATTTTGTGAAACTGGCAAAAAAAAAATGATGCACCCTCAGTCCTCAGCCTCTGATGCTCTTTCTAAACCCCTCCCACCATCTCTAGTTCTGGATAGATGATGGATGTATCAACCAATCAGAGCGCTCCTGTCCAGTGGATGCGTGTGATTGGTTAAACAGTTGGGTCCCTCGCTCTAAAACAAAAACTCTTTAAAAACTTTTAACAATTTCTTATTTTAGGGAACTTACAGACTACACCTTTAAGTAAGACTAACCAGTCAGCTTTTACAGTGTGGGCTGTCTCATGTAACCAAGCTGCCTTTAAACCCAGACTCTGACTGAAGGCATTAAATCACTGTAAAACATTTAGCAGGAATGTGCTGTCACATACTGCGCAATACATTTCACATGGGAATATTTGTCTCACTTATAAAAGCAGGGCTGAGAGTGTTGGCTGATGGTAATGGGGGAGTGAGGAGATTCTTCTGAACTTTTAAACCAGTTGTTTTATAATAAAGATGCAGCTTGACCTGTGTTGACCTTTCACGCCTTGCACTTGTTGGGTTTGTGCGTTTTCAGACGGTGTGTGCAGCAGTTAGTCGAAAGTGTAAATATGTCAACTTTTATTCTTCGAGTGTGCGTAGGTGGTGTGCTGTCTGTCAGAGAGACGCCTATATTATTAGTATCAGTGTTAGCTTAGTACGGCTACGTGCTGCGCCCCGAAGCCGCGCCCATCGAAGGCCCATAGACGGAGGAGAGTACAGGGCAGGGTCAACAGTGAGTGAGCCAGAGGAGACACAGACGCCTGGCACCGACGCACTCAACACACACTCACACACAAAACACACACACACACACACACAAAAACACAGGCACAACCTTGGGATTTCAAGACCAAAGCAGAACAGAATGTACGTGAATGAGGTCGTCTCTCCTCCGCTCCATGTGTCTTCTTTTATTTTTGCATTATTGTCTTTGTATAAATTAGCATTAAAAGGAAGTTGCTTAAGCTAATCATAATGGTTAAAGCTGCACTACCTGATTTATGTTTCCTTGTATTTTGGCAAAATTATTTAGTTATTAGTACAGCATAACAGAAAAAAATAGACTTTGAGTTCACCTGTGGGCTTTGTTATAACGGTTTTTGTTTTAGAGCGAGGGAAGGGACTGAAAAACCAATCACACGCTTCCACAGGACAGAAGCGCTCTGATTGGTCGATACATCAATTATTTATCCAGAACGAGAATCTATCAGGAATAATGTGAGGGAGCGGATGTTTTATTTTTTATTTTAAAGAGTTAAAAGTCACCACCAGATCTCTTATATGTTATTCTCATACTTCCTGGCTTGTGTACGTACTTCCTGTTTAGTGTGAGACCATGATAGGGGGTCACAAAATCAGGCAGTGCACATTTAAAGTAAAATTTTATGTAAAAAATAAAGTTGCAGAAATGTTCACAACAAGCCCTAATTCTTTAATATACATATTCAAAATATAATTAGAAAATGTTGTAATTATTTTGTCCGAAGATTTCTTAGCTATTGGAGTATCTGGCTACGTTAATCACAAATTATATATGTAAAAAAAGAAAAAACTGGCTTTTTATATCGATTGACACTATCTAAAACATACAGCCTATAACTTTTTGGTCATTGGAAAAATATACATGTTCTTGCCATGAAATTTACTGGCTTTAGTTTATTTTGTGTGACGAAAAACATTGTTGAGCACACATCTCTCATGTTCTACCAAGTTGAGCATCTTTGGGTCCATTTGACCTGAAGGCAACACTTGTAAATATAGATTTATGTTGTTCTTATTTCACCCCAACAACAAGATGTTCTAATAAGTCCTATTTGAAAGAAGCTACCTTTAAAATCATCTGATATTTGAAATGATCTGCGGCCGCCCAGTGCTTCTGACAGGTTGCCCCAGGGACACAGGGATGGGTCAAGAGCACAAGCCTCCCTTTCGGGGCCAACAAAGTGTAGGTTAACTGTAACCTGACATACAGTCCTGCTGTGGCTCACAACTCCATCTAGTGGTGCAAAGGTGTAGTTTCTGTGTATCTTTACTCAGACCCTTACCATACCAAATACCCTAATGATAAGTTAGTATATGGTATGTTATGGTATGGTATGGTATGGTATGGTATGGTAAAGTACTGCTGCATCATTCCTTAAAAGGCGGACGATATCTCTGTAACATTGCTGGTCTCTTCCTCATTCCCATCTCCTAACAGCGTGAGTGTCGGAGGTCACTTGGATAAACTTGTTCTTGTAAATGCCAACGGAGGGTTTTAGCCTCGTGTTAAAGGTCCTGCTTTAAACTGGGAGCCGATGAGGAGCAGATGAGGGGAGTTGTTCTTGTATGTGGTTTATAGGCGTGTGCATGTGTGAGTGTCAGGTGGACTCTCATACCAGACATAGGCTACATCAATCTGTGGCAGGGCTTGGACCTCGGCATTAGCACGCAGGAGGGAGGATGTATTTTATAGCCTATGCGTGAAACATTAGCCTTGAAGGTAAAAGAACCAAAGTACAAAGAAAATGTAAAGAAATGCAGAGGGATTTGTGATGTTGAAAGATGGAGCAGTTGTAGTTCATAGATTTGACTGTTTCCACGTATTTAGAGAAAAATGCTGTAACTAATATTATTTGACCATGCCAGCAGGTAACCTCACTATAGGCCTGAATATGGTGAGCAGACTTTTTACAAACGATTGCTTGAAAAGAGGCAAATAGCAAAAAATCTGCATTCATTTAAAAAATACATTCTGAATAGTTGCATATTCTCACACAGCCAAAATACCAAAATATACCATAAAGAGATTTTGGCTTTCATTTGCGTTCAGATCTCTGCTATGTTATTCTCATATTTCCTGTTTTGTGTGAGACCGTGATAGAGGGTCGCCAAGGAGAGGAATTAGGAAAGGGGAGAAGTATCATTCAAACTTCAATATTTTGAGACATTCACTTTACAGTCTAAAAAATCAGGTACTGCAGCTTTAATGTCCTATATCAATTTTATGTAAAAAAAAATAAGTAAATAAATAAAATGTAAAAAAAGTCACAGAAAAGTTCAAAACGAGCCCTAACTATTGAATATACATATTCAAAATATAATTATAAAATGTTTACATTTTTTTGTCAGAAGATTTCTTAGGCTACCTCAATGTCAGTTCAAACTGGCACAACCCAAAATATACCATAAAGAGATTTTGGTTTCCACTTGCGTCGGTAGATTGGTTTGTTCAACTGTTATTTAGATAGAGCCAACACCTTGCTGGCGGTCCCCAGTCTCCAACTGCTTCTAGTTCTTTGGTGATACCAGCAAATTCTTACAACAACTTCAATTCAACTTCAACACTCCAAAAAAGGGACAATTTTGAATGTTTACAAAAATAAAACCAAATTTGGGATTATTTTTTCATTCTCACCACCATCTCTCTGTCAGCCATGTTGTCGTCGTGGTGATACGATCCCTGCCTCTGTTGATGAGAAAGGGGAGAGAAGAGAAAACACTAGCTGCAGATTTCAGTCATTTACAACACATTAGGTCATGAGAATCGGAGCCGGAGCTGCTTAAATGATGAAATGGCTCACCAAAGGGACTGAGGATTGAAGCTCCGCACAATTGGTCACTACAAGGTCATCACCATTTGAGAGAAAGAATGATAAATACAGCTGACGCCAAACAATTATTACATTTTTCAAACTCAAAATTAAATAACGTTTTTGGAGAGAGTTTTTAACATGATCCTGGCTTTGTGGTGATGTGGGAATTCCCGTGACAGAGGTGCAGAGACCATCAAGAGCCAAAGAGAAAAAAACAGGGCAATGCCAGACTTCTGAGCTATTTTTGTTTGTGGAGATTCAGAAGTGGTGCTGTTTATCTGGAGATGGCTGGTGTTTTACACACAGCTCAGTGACTTGGCTCAACAGCACAGTCACAATCAGAGCCCCCCCACATAACCCCTCCCGCCTGGACTGCATCACACATCACTCTCCTCTTGGCTTCTCTAGCATAGCAGTATATTCAATATGTGCATTCAATATTGGACAAAATGTTTTTTATTGTAAAACAGGATGCAACAGTGGGTCAACTGTTGTGTGATTTATATTTGCTCCAAGATGTGTGGCATTGGGAAAATAATATTTCAAAAGTTAGGAATTGAAGATGTGTTGCTTAATAGAAACTGGCTGCTGACTGGCTGCTGTAGTAATCTCATGTAGTAGACATATGAGAATTGGAGCTAAATTGAGTCGTATGTAGCAGATGTATGCTTTGTGGGTGACTTTACCTACATAAATTAATGTGTTGATATTGCACACACAAAAATAATAACTTCATTAGTATTTTAACTTAGCAACTGCATACTGTGCTTGTGCTACTGTCTCTCCATCCTCCTCTCTGTCGATGACAGGAAATCAGTGGTGGGCTGCAGTGGAGCCAGGCTGACTGCGCAGGCGGCTCAGCAGATGCAATGGAGATAAGTTTGTGTGTGTAAGGCTGGGCCGCGACCCTCGGAGCAGGACACTGACCAGATCCTGTCAGAGAGAGGGCAGTGAGCTGGACCTTCCCTCCTCCCTCTCATCCTACTGTCTCCAGACTTCCCCAACAGCACTGCACAGGACAGAGCTGGGTAGAGTCGCCAGAATGTGTACCCAAGAAAAAGAATTGTAATTTAGTAGACATGCATTCATCCATTACAATTAGAATTAAAAGTAACATTAGAAGAATGTAAGTATCCTCCTCAGCATAGTAAAAAGAATAGAAGACCCCTAAATTGGAGCCAAGGTTTTCCTTCGGGGGTCTATATAGGCACCCTGACACCTCCTCTGCTCACTAACATACAATAGAGTCCCCAAACCACTTCCCATGTCCCACTAAAAGATAATGGATTGTGTTGTATGACAGAGACGCCAGGCCACTAATGAAAACACCGTCCTTCACACTGCATCAGCACTTTTCAGGAGTCCCTTTGTCCATTATACTGTATGTGAAGGAAATGTCACTGTAAAACCCAACAATGCATCTTAATAAAATAAGTGAGTTATTTGTACCTAATTTACTCAGGTAATAAATAAACAAATGTTATATTCTATTTATGTTTTATGCATTTTTGTAATTTTAAATAATCTTATTTATTATTATTATTATTATTTATAATCTTTATTTTTTTATTTAGTTTTGTTTTGTGTTATTTGATTGTATGGTGAATACATGAAAAGAATATTGAAAGAAAATGAAAGATGTCTTTAATATAAAATAAATAGTCCATTAAAAATATTTACCAAAGTAACATGAATAAATGAAAAAAGGAAAAGAACTATATTTGAAGTAATTTTTAAAACTTAAATCGTTTATACAACTGCTGCATCAATTTACTCAATTTTATTTGAATACGTTTGTATTAAGTAAGCTGTTTTGTCAGGCCAAAAAAGAGTTATCTATGAGACTGGTCTGGCTAAATAAATGACCTAACACGAACAAGGCTGTTTTCTGTATATTCTGTATCTATACAGTGATGTGTCCTCCCATATCCCAGAATGCAGTGCAGTTCCAATGACTTCCTGACTCCATCTAAAGTGGCTACTCCTGGAGGACCACAGATGAAAGGGCTGGAACAAGTTGAAATGCCACAAGGAAGTATTGTCCATTTGGCCTCTTTGAAGTGCGTCTGATTACACTTTCACCACATTTACTGCATCTTCTCCACCGAGACTATTTATATTTTTAAATCAGGGCTAACACAAAAGGCACTGTACAACAAGGCAAGTTCAAAAGTCTAACTACACTTTGGTAGTTGGTGAGATGTATTCTGCATTTGAGTATACTCCACTTTCGCACGGGTCATGTGTCTTACATGGGACAGCACATGTCTGTCTGTACATATGCTCATATGATGTGTTACAGATACTAACAAATAATGTAAAAGTACATTTTGCACACTGTTACTGTTAACCCTTTAATAACTGTTACAATTAGGTGTCAGCGCATTGTTTAAGAACCACATAAAGGTGACCATAACCTCAGATGTCATGTTGGTAACAGCCACACTCCCTCAAGTCATTCACAGTTCACAGTGTCACTCATAAACCATTGCTCTGTCAATGTTGTGGTGTCATACTAACCACAAACAACATAATGACACAATAATGCACCCAGGCATGTCACAGTAAACTCCCTGTGAGGTGCCCATTTAATAAAGACAGGTCATGTATGTGTAATATTTAATGGGATTTTTATGCATCATAGTTCTTGACCTAATGTTGTTAAACCTCTGTATAAAACTCTCCACTCGCTTTCACACACATTGAGCTTGTAAACAAAATCCACAATCAAATGTTGTTCTTGCTAATGCCTCTGAAATGTTATACACCAATAATTCATGTGCTTCATGTTGAATTAGCATGTGAGCTACCATGTTCTTAAGGGAGACTCTTGTTACATCTACTCTACCCCACGCCACTGTTCTTAGCTGCTTGTCTCTCAGCACCAGCTCGTTTTTGCAACAAAGATTAAATGTTTTCATAAAAAAATGTTGGGTTATGTCCCAGATTAGAAGATCAATGATGGTAAAGTTATTCTTTTCCCCAAAGTGTGGAGAAACACTATTGTGATGAATGTTAGTTATACTTATAGAGGACTAGGTCCAGATTTAAAATGCCTCTTTGCTTAATTTGAATGTGAGATTTGGCTGAGATTTTCAATATGCATCGAGGAAAAAACAAACACTGACTAAAAATAGATTTTAGTGTCTCCCCAGACACTTCCTCCACCTCTTTTGAGGGGTGCCCAATGGTAGCACAGTGATATAGTCCCTCCAGTATATCTATAGGTCTTCCCTTGAGGAATCCTGCTTGTGGGATATGGCTGAAGAGCTTCTCTATAGAACATTGTTGAGAGGGCATTAGAAAATATAGCCATATCTCCTCAGCTTCACCATATATATAGAGATAAAACACCAATACTAATAATTCTACTGAATATTTCTAATTTAATCACACTATCTACTACTAACCTACTTCATTTTGATCAATTGAGGCGCGGCTCCTTCGAAAGAAAAACTCCACAATTCCATAATCAAATAAAACATATGATAAATTCCACTTCAAAACAACACTTACTTGGGTACACAGTCTCACAGTCTCGGTCTGTGCAGAGGTCTGACATCAACATCCGCTGACTAAACGTGAAGGAGGTGAAATATTGTTCTCTGTGTTTGCCTCTGACTGACTGCTCTTTAATCCGTAATCCTTCTCTTAGCTCTCAGACAACACTGACCTGAGCTGCCATTGTGTAGAAGACTCCGCCACGCTCTCAAGGTGTGTGGTTAACCTCTACTGTACGAGAGAACAAACAAGAGCTTCAAAGAATGACGCTGGGGCTGTCTGCAGGTGAGAGGTCAAACAGAGGGGAAGGGTCACCTGGAGAGTCACCTGGCGGGAGGAGGCTGAGTCTGAGACAGGTAGTGTTGTATAGAGACCAAGAGAAGGCTTTTAGATTGTGTGAGTTAGAAGAGATCCCAGACACAGAACAGACAAAATACTGATAAAAATGTGTCGCTTTCATGGAGTCAATTTTAGCATTATTTAGTCAGTTGCAATCCTAGTCATTGATTTTGGATTCAGAATTCCAGACATAGGAAACACACCAGTCAGAAGTCATTTTTCAAAGCTATATTTAACCTGATGATTCAAAATGGTTGCCTAATAAATTGAATGAAGCTAAATTATTTGGTGAGCCATCTTCTTCCTTCCATCTAAACACAATTGCCTACAGCATGTTGGTAATAGAATAGAGCATAATATTTTATATAGCTATCCCTTCACCTCATAGTCACAAACTGTCCCAGTGGAGACTGATCAAGACATGGCTGCCCCCAAACACATCATGACAATCTTGCATTAACACCTACATAATGGCAAGGAGAGTGAAGTGTCTTGCCCAATGTCACACATTGGTATAAACTGAGCTGGGATCAAACCACCAACCCTCTCTTTACCTTCGAAAGCTCTGCCACAGATGTATGTTGGTAACATCTCTGTGAGTTGTTACCTGTGCTGCTATAGATACCACCCCACAAATGCTCTGTTTATAAACACTGCTGCTAATGACTGGCTAGTGTTACTAAATACTTTTGAATTTAGTAACTCTAGTCTCTCGTACACATAGTGCCTCATGTAGCTCCTCCTCTCTTTTGGACTAATTGAGTGATTTTGACCAGGGCTCAGACGCGCCGCCGCTGTGCCTCTATCAGCCCGGGACACTATCAGGCCTGTCAGCCCCAAGTCCAGAGCAGCTCCAGAGGAATGTGCACCAGCAACAACCCCCTTTACCCCCCTCTCACCCCTCTCCCTGCGGGCCAGTCCCACCACAACGCCAGGCCAATCAGTCAACAGGACCCCAGGGACTGCTTTCAAAAACAATCACTCTCTCTAAGTAGTCAAGAGGTGCCAGAGCTAATTATAAACAAACTATTGATGTCCCAGAGAGGGCGGTCAGTGAGGGTGAACCATGACGGAAGGATTTTTTGGGGTAATGCAAAAATAAGCTTTTGTTACCACAACAGAATATTGGTAAAACAACTGTATGTACGTATTTCATTTCAATTCAAGGCTCTATTCTAGATCACGCTATTGACAAGCCCCCAGTAAAATGATGGCCCACTGCTCCTGACAGGTCCTCCCAGCAGCATTGAAGGATGGGACACATTTTACTATATGGGGCAACCAACATTAACCCTAAACTACTTAACATTTGACTTATAGGTGGATTTTGCCCAAGCAATCAACAGATTATAGATATTCCTGAGCATCAAAATGGGCTCTTATTCCCAGTCTTTGGTTTTAAAATTATTTAGTTTTTCTTATGTTTTATATACTTTAAAAAATTATTTCAAGCCTTCGTGGTGACTATGTGAATGTGTGTGTGTATGTGTGTGTTAGGGTCATCAGAAGTTCTGCTTGACGGAGCGTTCAATTGGGCATTTAACACAGACCTCACCCGAAGTATGCACTCTATGAGACAGACTTATACTCCTAATGACAAGTGCTTAGGCTTAGCTGGAAATGATTTATCAAATGGCTAAAGAGAATAACCAAATTGTACAGTAAATTGACAGTTTGGCTTTTGCAGTGTAATACAAATTGTCTGTAAAAATTACAAAATATTAAAAGAGATAACAATTTGCAGTGTTCAGCCAATTACTTCCTCAGATAGACAAAGATCTCAGGTTAGAGACGATTCCTGTTGATTTACGCACCATGTCAGTGCTAAAGTAATGTCTGCCTAAGATAAAAAGGAATTGACTATGGTTTACAGTATCGCACACAAAGAAACAGCTTAAAAAGAAAATCAGAAATATAGAATGGTGAACCCGAACTCTTTTTAAAGGCATGCCACATAACTTTTGTCCACTAGTTGGCAATATTAACTATTGTTCTAGATCAGAGGTGGGCAAACATTTTGACTCAAAGGCCACATGGGGTTTAAAAATGTGCCAAGTGGGCCGGCTGATAGTGTATTCTTTGTAAACTGCAACCATTTCTGACAAATGAGACATACAGCCTTCGATCAGGTGAAAACACACCTCGATGTGGAGTTAACTGGTTACTGCAGGTTATAACAACGAGAGTGATAAATTAGAAATGTTTTATCAATTAAAAAATATGAGAAAAAGCTTTGCGGGCCGGATTAAAAAGCCCAAAGGGCCTCATGTGGCCCCCGAGCCGCAGTTTGCCCACCCCTGTTCTAGATAATCCAACCCGTCACTATCATTGCAAATTTGATAGTATTAAGTATTTTATGTGTCTGTTCAGTCAAATATATCTGGGCCTTAAAAGATATGTTGTTGCCTCTACATACATACCACTAAAACCATGCTGGACTATAGTTTATTCCAGCTGACAGCCAGTTGGATATGACACTTGGACACTAGGAAAATCACCAGTTCATCCCCGGGCTTACATTTTGTAGACACCATGCAGCCACATCATTCCCCTAAATTATATCATACGAGGTTGACTGCATGAGCCAGTATCAAGTAAAAACACATCTTTAACTAACAGCAGACAGCCCACTTGAAATGTAGTCTTTTGTTTTAATTTATGTGATGATTGTGAGATGTAGCGCAGGGTGACAGACACTTCACAGAGCTGCAGAGGTCCATCCTTCTCCGGTTTTAAAACAACAGGACTTTCTGAGGAGCTATCGCACTCTGACACATAGTCGTATCCAAGAGAGGGTCGTATTTATTTTGGTACGAGCTACATTTCTTTCCTTAAAGTAATGAATAAAGAAAACAGTGGAGCCGGCGCTGGGATGAGGAGATGTGTGGGAGAGAGCTGTCTCACTGCGAACGGTAATGGACTGGACTTAAGGGGGATGGGCGAGACAGAGAAATGTTCATGAGGCAGAGAATTCCTATTTCCACATTATTTCATTTCACAAAGAAATTATATTATAGACATAAACAAAACGTGCTATAGTTTTAGTATTGAATGTTGTTCAACTTCAACCAAGGTCGTGATGCTTTAATAGTGTTGGCTGGTGAGTTTGTTTGCCTGTAGTTAAGATACAACTCAAGAGATAATGGTTCAGTTTTCATAACAGTTTCACAAATAGGTGCTTTTAGTTTATTTTGTCTTTATTCAAGTAATAGAAACAGAATACACTTGTTTGGGCCTCTCATTTGATCTCACACAGAATATAAACGCATTCTCTATGAGTTAAAAACTCATTTTGGCCGCTCTATACCATCTACTATGGTTCTCTATGGTCCACATATTGTGGTCCATATCGGCTGAAGTTGGTAGGGGTCAGGCAGCGATCTGAGAGCAGCCCCCTCCTCTGTGCTGTACACCTTCTGCTGAGGGGTTAAATAAATGTTAGTGATGTGATAACCAGCCTGTTTTCTAAAGGGGCCTCTATAGAGCTGCTGGTAGGCCGCTTTGGGCTTCCTCCTGGATGATGTCATAGTCCACATAGAGAGCAATGGTCGCTATGCTGCATACACTATAGACAATTGATTTAGAGAATGGTACTTTCTGGAATAGTCCATATTTAGACTTTCGTTACTGGGAAATTGGTCCCATTTTATTCACCATAAAATCCAGCAGATGGTGATTAGATAACATGTATACCATCCACCAAAACAAGAAGTGGATTGGATGCCCCGGCTTGCAGTGTCTGTGATTGGAGTCTGCATGTCCTCCCCGTGTTACTGTGGGTTTCTTGTATCTCCAAAATTCATGCATATATAACAAAGATGCTGAATCTAAATGATCCATATAGTGAATGAATGTGAGAATGAATGGTTGTATGTTGGTATATTGACCTGGCATCTGACATTTGTGTAATTAACCCATATTTCAGTTATATACGCTGCGTACACAAACTTCAGCCTCAAACATGGTCCGGGTCCATAGTGGTTGCTCCCTGCTCCCAGATATAATGTTGAGGTAAGCAAATAATCAATTATATTATATTTTAATAGCTCTGAAGGGTGAGTGACTTCCAACAACCATAAAGTTAGCAGCTCAGTTCTGGCTTATCTTGATTTGTAGCATTGGACAATAAAAACTACTATGTGTATTTTGATCTTATTTTATCATAACTCAGGTTCACCCATAACCCCGCTGGTCTCAAACCCAGATTCCTCTTCACTGAACAATAGGAGGCCATAACCTGATGTGACTCATGTACAACTCTATATTTCACAATTAGGCCAAACTTCAGATTTAAACAAAAAAATCTATCATCAATACAAATTCGAACTCTTTATAATCGCGTCTTCACTTTCTCCTCCTTTTTCCTGTTTCCCTAGAGGTGAGTTTCAGTGCAAAGTTGAAAAGGGCACCACTAAAAACCACTGGCAGAGGTATTCACGATAACATTTGACTTGAACACTGGCTGTATGTTCACTATAAGAGATATGAAGCTGTATTTTGACCAGTTGTGTGCAGACAGGGTTGCAGACAGCCTTGGTCAGCTCATGCGGCACCAAAGACACAATACTCAGGCACGTTCTGTGGTCTGCCAGCTCAATAGTGCAGTCAAAAGTGAGTAGCTGACTTCAAAAATATTTAATTTGCCAGGAATTCACTAGGATTATGGTGCCATTACTGTAAAGAAGAACCTTGTAGCTTTTTATGTAAGTGTTTTTCACCAGAAAATGAAATGTCTGGCCTTTTAAAGTCTAAACCAGGATTCACTTGAGCAAAACCAGGACTATATCAAGACTAAACTGGAACTAACTGATAACTTAACTTGGCAAACACCAGATTCCCCAGTCACCAAGAGCCCAAGTACCACAGTTTGAGAACCATTTTTCTGTGCCATTGTTTTGAAGTTTGTTCTAGCATTTGTTCACATTAGCATTTAGCTTGCTTGCATTTTGCTAATTGCCTATAATATAGATTGGACAGTGTGATGTAGGAGGTGTTTGGAGGTTTTTGTTAGCTATTTCAAGTTAGCCATCTTCTCACTTCTGACCTATGATAGAGACAAGAAGCAATTGATCCTATGAACCAGTAAAAAGGCACATTTTGGAAGCATTATTTTATCTAAATTGGCAGTAATAGTGTTTCTTTAATGAAAAGGTGTGCTAATGCAGCATCTGGGGTTTTCCGTAAAGTAGTGAATGAATAAACATCTTTGACAGAGACGTTGGATGGGCCTGACTATGGGCACGTACTACAGCCACTGAATGCACTCAATATTCCCACATTATATGGGGCCAAGCAGGAAGGAATGACAGACATAATTTCCCTGCGATCAAACACTGTTGATGCACACATTAACACGATTGCAATCTACATGGGCGCAGAATAATTGAATGTGCTGAATTTGGGAACTATTTTGAGTTGTTTCCTCAGTTCAGAGCAGCGGGGCAGATTGGCTTAATTAAGAAGAGGAAAAACAGGAAGTGCTAAAGTCACGTCTGTAATTAATTGGTGCCCTCAGTCAAAGGGTCTGCCTGGTCAAAGTAACACAAGGAAACTGCTCTGTAGTCAGCCAGTGGGTTCAACTACTGCACATTCACTGGGAAGGTAGCTACCACTGGACTGTACACAGAGGTGGACAGTGACTCTACTACATTTGGAAGACAAAAGTCACTTCTAAATATAAAAAAAAAAATACAATTGACTGTATTTTAGTAGTTTTTTATTTCAACAAACCCTAAAGACCAAACAGTCCTGGTCATTGACACTTGGACTTGTCTATACCTATACCTCGCTACCTTCAATTTTTTCATTTTTCATTTTATGGTTTGGACTTTAGTTCCCGTTTTCCCCTTTAATGGATTTACACTGAACAAAGTTTCCCCTGTTTGACCAGGAGGATCTGTACTCACTCAGGTATGATGTTGAGTACTTTGTCCACAACTGACTGTCCACAACATACACAACAATGCAGCATGTCTGAGCTATGTTATGTTATGCTAAGCTATATTGAATAGCTTGCATATATCCAGCAATCCATTAAGTTCCTTAGAACCTAAGGAATCACAAGCCATCACACAATTGCCACCATTGCACAAGCCATAATAGTGTAGTTAAAGTCATTTTAACAAATCAAAAATAATGTTGAATATTCCACTTGTCACAGTCAGTAAATGTAATCCTGGTTATAACTAATATAATTACATTCTGTAAACCACTGGCTATATATGATCAAGAAAATGATGTGTTTTTCATGAATGTTATGAGCGTGAGTCAAGACTGAAAGAAAACTTGTTTAAATCCCAGTGGTTTTGCTGTGACCTCAGGTCAATCACACATTATGTACAGTACTGTCATAATATACACTTCCCCAAACATTAGCATTTGACTTTTCATCTGAACGCTCAGTAAGACGGTGATAAATCACTGTGGCTTGTAGTTCACACTGCAATACTCTACCCCATAGGTTGGTTGGGTCAAACAGTGGTACAGGAACCACTGCTTTAGTCCTCATATGTGGACCACTGCTTAGTCCTTAAGCATAACCCTGGTTTAGGCCTATATTTTAGACCTGGTTTAGTCCTTGCCTAGTACTGGTTAAGAAATGGGTTTATTTTCGTTTTTCTTGGCTTAGATCTGGGTTAGTCCTGTATATGTTTCTTGGAGAGTCAGATATTGTTTGCTCTACACTGCTGGAGCCCGCCACACATCACCTGGGTATTTCTTTCAGATGCTCCTTTGCTTATCACAAGTGTTCACGAGAGGTCTCGATGGAGTCTGCCCTAATCAGCAGCAAAAGTCGGACTCCTCTGTCGGACGTCCCGTAATTTATCCCCCGTCCCACTCTCGACTCTCTGCTGCTATCTTAAGCTCTAGATGAAAATTTATTACGATTCGAGACTTCAGCGGACCAAATGATGTTTACACAAGCATACCTCGTTCTAAGAGTGTAGGTCAGACACGGAGCAATGCATTGTGGGTAAAGAGTGAGGAGAGGAGGGGCCGGTAAACGTTTTAGCCCTTAGCTGACCCAAGTGACTCACCCTTGGAATAGTTCTGAAGAAAGCAGGGACTTTGAGGAAAATAAAAAAGCACTTTTGAACGTCTTTCTCATGAGCACAACAGACATAACATAAAACGCACCAGGAACTGCACAAGGAAACCACCGCTCCCTCTTCACACCTTGTTTAAACAAAGGCATTACCAGCACTGACACAGGACTGTGTTTGAGGAAACTGAATTTAGGCTGGATGAATAATCACAGTTTTGTTATATTGCAGTATTTGCCATTGCTTGACAATGCAATAATAATTATACCATTAAATCTTGTTGATTTATTCATCATTCATTTAGCCAGGGATTAACAGCTTCAACAATGTCTGGACTATGGGATTGCATTTGTAAGGAGCACATGATCCAGAAAACATATAGCCCACTTAAGGTCCATAAACTACAGCAAAAGACCAGACTTTCACGCCATGTCTTTTAGATATTGTGCTTTATTACAAATATATGCCATTTTTACTGAGACATGATGTCTGTAAGTGGCCCTGTAGTCTTGAATGTCTTGTGATCATACATCATCAGCAGAGAATTCGCCTTCCCCTCAGAGACTCAGATTAGCATATTGTTTGTTGACATATGTTTAATTGATGAAGCAGTGATTTCACTGTGTTTTGTTTTCAAAGGCCAGTGTTCTGACAGAAATACTCGGGGAAGTATTACGTTTGGCTGCGAGCTCGGGTTCCCATACAGCACGAAGCTAATTCAAAACGCCTTGGACACAAGGCCGGCCGCTGGGCTAGTACCAGAGGAGAGATAGCTCTAACCTTGCTCTGAACTCCCAAGAATCCCAATGTTCTCTCTGGATCACAGTGAAAATACTCACAACAGTTACATGATTTAGAGGCTGGGTTTCAAAGACCAGACTCCTTCAGGCAAACAGTGTAGTAATAAAATAACATTACATTTCAGAGAAACAAAACGGGCTGTATTATGTGAACATAAGCCTGATTTGGTAGTCAAATCTCATCGAACCAAGTCATACATTACATATAAAGTGGGTGTTGTCAAAAAAAGGGGAATTTCCTGAAAAGGTGAGCAATATGAGTTTACAATAAAAAACATCAAGTTATTCAGTCCTGATGAATGTTTTATAAATAGAACTGAGTCAGGACAACAATCCCCTGATGACAGGAAGTTATGGAGAACATAGCCACTGACATTTATTTTTAGATCATCTATAGAGTGTATATAGATACTGAACAGTCACACAATATCATGGTATACTATACATTTACCCAGCTCATAAATACAACTAACCCCATAACATACACATGATTTGGGTGGATCACTGGTTTCATATTCTGTTCATTGATTACTGGCTCATCATGTCCACTGCATGTAGTTCACAACATTTCCCATGTACATGTGACGTCATCAGTCTCCACCTACAGGCTGTCTCTGACACAACGCCCAATTCAGACAAATACTGTTTCACTGTTCTGACTGGTTATGACAGGTCATTATTTTGTGTGGGATCAGCTGCCACTCTAGCCACCATTATTAGTAGTAGTAGTAGTAGTAGTAGTAGTAGTAGTAGTAGTAGTAGTAGTAGTAGTAGTAGTAGTAGTAGTAGTAGTAGTAGTAG
>JAVQKC010025601.1:0-26471 GCA_036025475.1 Philypnodon macrostomus | reverse complement strand
ATCCCGGGATACTTCCTGGAAACTCTGAGGAGCAGGTGAATACGAATAAGGTGAATATTGATGAACATATATAGGAATAAAAAGAGGAATGTGTTTGAAAAAAATATATAATCCAACTTAAGGGCAACAGTGTTCTATCATACACTAGTGCCTTGCAGCCAAACAGATGTTCTTAGTTTCACCAATTCAACACTTGTATCACATCCAAACAGACTTCACACTCTTCTTACTGTATCTCTTTTCAAAGCTTAAATGATTCTTTATCGTTTTCACCAGATCTGTTTTACATGAGCTCCATATAAATACAAAGATGAATAGGAGCCAAGAAGCTAAACTTTTCCATGTTTTGCAAAGGTTACCGTCTTTGAGCTAAAATCTTGTATAACTCTACTTTTCTGTTGTGAGTTGTGAATCACCTTGGTTTGAATCAGCTTTTTGAGAGCATAAAGAGTGCTTGGATGAATGTGCCGTGTGCATTTGTCAGGGTCACCGCATTCATCGCTTCATTAAGGAGAGGAAATTGTGGTGATAAATTGTTTTGATTTTTTCCCCTCTATACAATTGGATGCCCTAGCAACTAATCATCGCTGCCGTTATTGCACACACACACACATGCTAATACATAATCATTACCACTTGTTGATTCTGTTCAGGCAAAGGCTGACTTTTGATTGGCCCAACAGAGAAACAATTAGATGAAAAGAGTTGGGCATGTGGACATGGAAACAGCAGTAAACTGTGTAGTCACTGTCCACTTTATTAGGCAGACATTGTGCATAATAAAAGTGGCTAGATTGTCTGCTGTTGTTACATCTACAGGCTTTGATGTTTATTCAGATGGTCTTCTGCAGAAGGTGTAGAAGGTATTTGAGATGCTGTTACCTGTTTATCATTTTGACTGATACATTCTCACCCACAAAACTGCCACTCATGGTATATTTCCCCATTATGAATCATTCTCTGTAAATAGTTCAAATTCAAATACATTCAAATTGATTCAAATCCCATTTCTTTGCTTTGAACTTCAGCAGTTATTTTCTTTTTCTTGAACACTTGTCTAAATGCATTCATTTGTTTGCCATGTGTTTGACTTATTATCGTTTAAAACTAGAAGTTGAATAGGTGTGCCTAATAAAGTGGCCAGTCAATATACAGTCGCTGCATCCCTTCGACAAACATTTTTCCAGAGTATCACTGCTGGACGCCCACACCTCATTAGCCGTTTTGAGGGAAGAAAGTTGTAAAAGAAATACAAATAACAAAGTGAAAGAAGCGAGAGGGTAAGTTTTGCTTGTTTGATCCAGTTGGTTTTCAGTTACTTCTCATTGCCCCAGTGTGACTCTATCTATTATTTTACATTGCTTCACAGCTGCCGCCTGCCGCTGTGTTTTTCGCCTCTGTTCATCTCGATCGCCCGCGCTCTCTCACCCCTCTGCAGCCTGTTGTTTCCTTTCATTTTCTGTCCCCACATCTTTTAACCTAACAGCGTTAATTCTGACTTACCGCAGCGCTAGTATGGCTTTGGCTCATTTTCATCACATGGCAGTTCACAGCTTAATGTAAAGACCTAGAATGGTTGTTTATTTTTTTCCATACAAATCTAAAGCGAGAATAATATATCCATTGAAGTGTATTTCAACTGAAACACAGTGAAATGATTTACTAAGCACCATATTGTAAAATGTTAAAGATACTAACTATTTTGATTTTTTTCATGGATTTGTACAGTACTTCAAAAGGACGTTCTTTGTAGGAATTCACCTGCTGGTCCTCTCGCGCTGAACGATATGGTTAGTTATTTTTCCATTCCCATTGGCAGCTTTGACGCCTTCCTTCCATCTCTTAGTCTACATCATCACTTCACCACCAGGTTTTTTTAAACAGTATTTTCCTGCACAGCTCACCTTTGACATCTCCGGCAATAACTAAATAGAGGAAGGAAGCTTGTGAGCAGCGCTGGAGGAAGGAAACTGTTAACTTCAGGAGAGCAGCTTTGTCTGTCGCACTTTCAAAAATTTTTACAATTGCATTACTCCTATGAGACACTAAAGCTGTCTTTCTTCAATGATACTAACATACAGTATACTCACAGGCTGTTTTATTAGATAGACCTGTGTACCTACCAATTGCATTTACAGCAAGCCAATATAGAGCAAATATGTTCAAGACAAACATGGTGAAGTTCAAACCAAGCAACAGAATGAAGAAGAGACTTTGAACATGGTATGGTTGTTGGTGTTAGGAAGAATGCCTTGTTGAAGTCAGAGGCTGGTTTGAGATACTAGGAAGAAACATTAGCTCAGATAATCACTTAATTCATAAATTTTCATCAATTTTATATAGCGCTTTTCACAACTACTCAAAGACGCTTTACATATTTGTATTATTCATTCACTCCACGGTCACACCTGATGATGGTAAGCTACTTATGTAGCCACAGCTGCTATAATCAAAACACAACCTCTCGGCTAAATATCATTTACACCAGTGGACAGCAGCCATAAAATGCTCATAGATGTTGCTGGTTTTACCCACGTGAACAACTAAATGATACTGTAGAATGTGAACTGAACATCCTGTGCTGCAGTTTCCTGAACATGCTGAGTGGGTTTGATGATGATCAGGTTGGATGCTTTGTGGTCTGCAATGTTTCTCTGGAGACTGAAGACAGGCATGATGTGGCCATGGAAACAGTGAGGTCTTCAAAGAGCATTGATCGGGGGAGGATTTAAGACAGTCATCAGTTTGCAGCAGAGTGAAAAGATTATGTTATGACCAGCATGAACTACTTAAAGCCTCCAATCCTCAAGACACGCCTCCCCACGACTCGGCACACGTGTCACATGCAGATTTGGATGTTGTACGAAAATGCTGATAACGACGTGCTATCAATAAAAATTTCGCTGAAAAGTATGTCGTAGTAGATGTGATTATGTCATCCCATAAAGAAGTATTAAGGCACTATGTTGGGCTATGAAAAACTGTATATAGCCAAAGTGTGTATTTTGGGCGGCAGTGGTGCAGTGGGTAGGCGCTCGCCCTTCAACCAGAGGGGCGGTGGTTCGAGTCCCCGTCCAAGCACCTGCTGTCGTTTTGTCCCTGGGAAAGACACTTAACCCACATTGCCTAGGAATGACTGTGGTTGTGTGTGATTGGTGGTGGTCGGAGGGGCTGTAGGTGCAAACTGGCAGCCATGCTTCCGTCAGTGTGACTGAGGAGTGAATGAGTAATACAAATATATCTATATATCTATATATGTAAGCGCTTTGGGAAAGCCTTGGGCTTTGTAAAGCGCAATATAAATCCAATTCGTTGTTGTTGTTGTTGTATTTTGATCTATGAGTGTAATTCTGAAAATTAGATGATGATCAGATCCAGACTATTTTCCATTTGATCCTTATAATCATATGACATAACCCTGGGGGTTTAGGTCATTATAATACCATCACCATATGACAGCTGTGAGGCTAGCCAACCAACCTAGAGCAGGTTCAATTAGATTTACAAGGTCTCTGCAGATCCCTCCAACGGGCACAAAAACACAATTTTAGCTGCTATGTGATGCTAACACTACCCTGCGCAGCTGGGCTATCCTGAGATTTGACCATTTACAAACTCACACATATGTTGTACAGCTCCAATCTTTAGTTGCAGTCCAAACCACTGGCAATTGTGTGGTGAGTGGGCGGGTTTAGGTTTGGCGATAGCAACAAGCCTCTTACCAATAGAAATTGTTATATTGTAAAACTGAAAACATAATGTAAGCTGATATGTTTGCTAAAAATGTAGAAATACTCAGATGACAGTTTATGACTCTTGTTATGATCTTTGTCATATGACTTATTTTCATTGGCTAAAACACTTTTAAACACTCTCCTCTCTACAATCATTTTGATGGAAGCCATCCCAGATTGAAAGGAGTAATGGAGTCAAGGAGTAAAGTAGTCAAGGAGTAAAGGAGCCAATGGCATGGGAACCAAAAGAAGGGTGTAATAATGTCCAGCAGATACTGATAATAACATGTCAACAGTCACAATATAAGGCATGATGACACAGCATCAACACACTCGTAACTCAACAGCTCAGTCGTTCGATGGAGACACATTCCTTTAAGTGCAGCCTTGGCAGTAGTTCTCGTGCATACTGACAGGGCAGCCGTGGAGAGAATTACAATGAACCCAAGAGCCCTCGCTGGAATCTGGATTAAGTGCTCACTCTGCTCGTCCTTATGGTCCACACAATCACAGTCATCAACTAGTAGCATCATGTATTTACCATTTTCTCTTTTACCATATTGTTAAATTACTTTAGAGCTCACAAAATATGTAATTATTAAACTTATTTGTGTTTCATTTCTTGACTTGCAAGACAATCCAAGACAATTGACTTAAAAATCAGTGAGTTGAATACATACCATACTATTCCCTGAGCTCCGGAGCCGATGGGCTTTAGATTCTGGTAGCGTTTTAGGACTGTGAACGTGGAGTCTCCTACTTCCACGCTGTAGAACTGGTTGTCCACTTTACTTTTGCTCATGTTGTAATGCTTGGCGATATATGACACATCCACTTGTTTTCCAAATCCCTGCGTAACAACAGAGAGAGTACATCAAGAAAAAAAACACCTCATTTTTCTGAAGCTGCAAACTATAATCACAAAATAATGTCCACAGTAAAGACGGTATGGCAGGTAAAGCTTGGTTCTGGTTTAGCACTGTTTTAGCAAGAATTCAAGAAATTAATGCACAAGGATTAAAGTCCCTTATTTATTTTTTGCAGAAGAAAAAAACACAAATGCTGATCTAAAAGGTTTAAAATATAATCTGCAAAAAACATTTAAAATGAGTTATAACATATATTTTAAACATGTGACATCATTACCTCCGCCAATGTTTCTGTTCGTCTGTTCGTCTGTTTGTTACTAATTTGGATGACATTTTCAGGAAAGGTCAGAAATGACACAAACAACAATTTGTTTGATTTTGGGAGCAATCCGGATCACCGTCTGGATCCAGGATTGTTATTTTTTGAAATGGCATTTGTTAGCAATTTTACTCACCGATTTGCACCATTTGGATTACATTTTCAGGGAAGGTCAGAAATGATAAATTTTAGGACTGATCGGTGGAAATGAGCTGCCTTGGCGGAGGTCTGTGCTTACAGTGCTTTCTAGTTTGCATTCAGTTCAGCAGTGTCTCTCAGTTCACAACAGGTTGGTTTTGGTGGGAGCTGTGTTGCAATTAGCTACTCTGTAATTAAGTGATATAAATGCTGTGGCACCATTTGTACGGCTGCTTTACCTAATTAGTATGTGCAAATTTATAAAGAAATAATAGTGTTTAGTGCACTGAACATAAAGGAGATATTAGTAGCTGAAATATGGCAGTAATTATTTTGCACATAGACCTTTTCCTATAATGTGTATCTAATGACTGTACTGTGGGATTCAGTAAATGTGTTATTGAGAGTTTTTCAGGGCTGCTGTAGATGGATAGATGTAAAGGCAGTGATCACCCACACTCACATGTGAAATGCAGACATGCTATGCAAAGCCTTTTAATAATTGAATAAAGTGGAGTAGCCTGCAGACCTGCCCAGTAGCAATGACACAGTCCTCTCGTACAAATCCATCACAGAGTCCACAGTTCATAAAAATGACATTGCTCTTGGACTTTTCTACATTATTATTGGTGTTACTCAAGAAGAGATGAAGAATTAGGCCTGTTGTGTTTGATTGTTTTGAATTTATACGAGACATCCAAAAATGTCTATACAGTGCAAATGTTTAGGCAAATGTTTATGTTAACTAGCGATGCATTCATTCAAGATGATTATATTAATGTTGCTTTATATAACTGTAACATTGTGTGGCTCTTGGAACATCCAGGGTTTTTTAAGTCAAGTCATTTTATAATTAATTGCCTTGACAACTATAGATTGTTTTGTTGGCTGGGGACAACAGAAAAAGACAGTAAGATGTGAGCATCCTACAGATACTGAAAAATGGAAGTGTTAGATGGTTCTCAATGTGTCTCAATTTACTTCCAACCGAATGATGTGTATTGAACTCGCATTGAAGTGAATGTTACACTTAATGTTACTTCTACATTACTACTAATGGTCTAACCTGCCTAAATCATTTGCACAGTACTGTACATTAACATAAGACCCACTTGTTTCCTTTAAATTTTGATTGTGATAGACCTGATTGATAAGGAACAAAGATGGGGAATCAATACAGTACCTTTTTTTACCTGTTAGGAACACACACCTGACAAAAGGCTATCTTCACATCCAGGATCGGTTGGCTGCAGTTATATAAGAAATGTCTGCTCATAAAGACCTGCAAGACACAATGGGGCAGACATTAAGTCAAACAAATGCCAGAGATATGCAACTCTCATATGTGGAAATGGGTGAGCCTATGCCATCCTAAATGTTGCCTGTGTATGTGAAAATACTACATTGTGTCTTGATTATACTGAATCAATAAGATATCAATTGTACCCATAACTTGCAGCCAATTAACTCTTAAACTATACATGATCTGGTAAATCCTAGCACTGTCTTTGAGATGAATTACTTTGTTCATTCTTGTTCATTATCCTTCTCAAGACAAAAATAACCTAGTTACTATAGTCACTGCTCCTCTGTGACCAGTAACACCTGCAAACATCAGATGAATAATTCTTGTTAAATGTGACAAATATACACACATGCCTAAAGTGGTACCCAGTGTGATCTGCTGTTGTCTGTCTATTTTGTTCACTGATGATCTTCTTAACATAAGTGGATCTAATATTGCCTTTCGGACATCTGGTCTGTGACCTCTGGCATCGATGGCTTTTTTTTTTTGCCCACAAAACTGCTACTCACTGGATATTGAATGGAAATATTTTCTCTGTAAAATAAATTTCAAACACAAATACTCCACTTGCACATACAACCTCACAAGCAGGTAAACAGTTATACCTAATGAAGTCAATTATAGTCCACTTCTAAACTCTTAACAGTTGTGAATATACACCAACATTAAAAATCTGTTTGACAGAAACATGCAATGACCGTGAACAGATTAAATTCAGTTTTGTGGGGGCTCTCTAATACAGCTGTACTATGAGACTAAATGGGAACAGTATAGATTTTTAGGTGAACCTTTTACTATATGTCTTTACGATCCTCAAACTTACAGTGATTCAAGAATGAGACAGGCTTAAAGTGAGATTATACTTCCTCACATCAGATGCAGGCCAGTGGGAGCTCTACAGCCATTGGACCAACACTCCACATTGTTTACTCTTCAACAGCTCAACTAAAAGAACAATTTTCGATTGAAAGATTGGGTTAGTCTTATACATTTTGAACATTTCTATCCTTATAGGTGAATCATCACATTATATACTGTAACTGTAACCAAGTGATCACATTTCAATTACATTAGGAGATTAAATGTAGCTTAAATGTAATGAATTCAATTTTATATCAGTTTGTAAATCCATAGAACGCAGAAGCCGTAAACATACAGATGTCTCTGGGGAGCTGTTATTTTGTGAGGATCTGGACAGTCTTAATAAATAAGATGCATCTGACAGCTGGGCCATAAAGCAGAGATATTCATTCATTTTCAGACACTCTTAATTTTCAAAACAAAGTACAAATACGTTCATAATACCTAGCTCTCTGTTACCACTTGAAGGGGCCCAATTATTTCCCGAGTTCCCCTAAGCTCTCAATCTAATATTGTTTCTCTGTCAAAAAACATATCCAGAATTTCAAAATGTTTCATAGACAGATGTTTGAGTAATCCTGTATGTTGAAACACTGGCCTTCTCAGGAGTTGCTGCAAAAACCACACTATGCTCATGTTTGCATTGGCTGACACCATCCACAGGGGGTCACATACATAAAGAAACAGTTACCTACATTAATAATCTAGAAGTAGGCCTAGACAAGATTATCTCAAATAGCTTGACAAAGGCATAAAACGGCCTCTGCTCAAACCAAGTCTGTTTAATTTGGGGATTGAATGTGCTGAGAGTGGTCATAGTTGAAATGCTGCTATAGTCTGAGCTAATACTGCTCAGCACCTTTCACTAAAAAACCCATTTATCACAGTGACTGCAAGTGTAGCCTCATCAGAGCAGTGCCAATGGACTGAGAGACTGTATAAGCAAACAGCTCGGACCTGCTCCAGCTTCATCAAAATATGAACCAGGCTATATGCGGCATACATTGCTACGGTGGAAGTGCGTGATTCTCATGCTATTTATGGCCTAGTAAAATAGTGACTAACTGTTCTCAAGCTGTTTTATGTAAATGGAAGGTGATGGTAAATGCTAAGATGAAACAATGTGTTAAACAACCAAAGGTAAAAGCTTAAACAACAATCCATCAGACCTGTAAAGACTGTTAGGTCATCAGTTACCGCTGTGAAGGTCAAGCAGTATCTGAAGCTGTGTTGATTGAAGAGAATCGAATCATTGATCGCTGTGTTAACACATCTTATAAAGTTCAATGTAAGCAATCAGAAATAGTTGTTGATTACATTATTGGTTTATTTGAACCTAATATTAGTCCTAATTATTTGCCAATTTACAGGCATTTAGACATTCATTTTCTGTTTACATTCAGTACAGTAGACAGCACTATAGCTCATATAACGCAATATCCACATTGCAATGAGGACAGTTTAGTCCAGTTTAATCCTGGTTTAGCTCTGGCATTGTCCTGTCAGGAGTTCAGGTTTAGTTCTGGTTAAGTCTCCAGTAAGTTACACCCAGTTTTGACTAATATCTTGTAACTAAATTCAGACGGACTAGCTATGTAAGAAAACAAATCTAAATAGTAATGAACATTTTCTAATATTGTGCAGCCCTATTCACTATTATTAGGATTCCTTGCCAATGTTTACCTCATCATTCTTCTTCCCTAGAGTTTTGGTGCATTACACAAAATGGCACATCCGGATTTTCCATTTCACCTCTTCCTTCATTTATTCCTAGCATCCATCACCACGGCAACACCGACCCAGCCTCTCCTCCCGGGCCCTGGATCTCTGGCTTTTGTCCCTCCCTGTTCCTCGCACCATTCCCAGGCTCCCGGCATTAGCTGCACCGTCTCCCCTCCCCCTCCCGGCAGCTTCATTGTGAGTGCATGAGCAGCCTCCCTCTCCTGCAGTATATGTATGCAGCTTTAGCTTGCCGTGCTGCTGCTTGGGCTAAACACAGTACAGTCTTCCATAGGAAAGGCAAAGAGGAAAGCGTTTCAAAACTGGAGACTCCTGCCATGAAAACCAGACAGAAGCATCCAGTACGGTTCTGCACGGTTCAATATGACAATAACTGTTTAGAAAAACTGTTAGGAAACAACATCTGTAGGGCAATTATATTTTAATTCATGAAAAATGTAAGTCAAAACTATGGTTTCAAAAAGTACCAATGACTTAACCAGGTCTAAATTGGATCTAAACCTGCGAACAATCATTCAATAACAGCAGGTCATTTAATAAAGACTGCATTTCCAGAGTTTCCAATATTTGTGCAAGCTTACACGAAACTGTAAGAATGTAAATGTCCCCCAGTTATGCTTCCCTCCTCCCTCCTGCCTCCTGCCTCCTGCCTCCTGCCTCCTGCCTCCTGCCTCCTGCCTCCTGCCTCCTGCCTCCTGCCTCCTGCCTCCTGCCTCCTACTTCTCTGGATAAACAACAAACATGCTAGCAGCGTACTGACGATGCACTTTTGTAACTAAGAACATATATAGTGTGATAACAAGTCTTACATACAAACAGGGCTGACGATACAAGAATTTAAAAATATGGTGTTTTTTGAACCAGAGATCGAACTGTTTACTGGATAATAGTGACGGATTGGCATTGGTATATATTCCAATCTAAATTCAATTGCATGAATGGGGTGCATGGCTTGTTAGGAAAATTGGTGAATCTAAATTGCCCGTAATGAATGAATGTGAGAGTGAATGGTTGTCTGTATGTCTCTGTGTCAGCCTTGCGCTTAACTGACTATTTTGCAGGGTGTACACAGCCCATAAAAAGCCCATAGTTGAAATGAATAAACAAAATGATGTATGAGTGGTGTCTTTACAGTGTTTTGTAGGAGTTGGAGCTTCTAACATCATAAATAAATACAGAATTGAGCTATTTCTAATGAGAAAGTCTTGAAGTAGTCCAGAGAAACAGCTCACATTGAAATGTATGGTCTACACACAGTGGTAATAATTGTACTTTGTACCTCTAGCTGGTAAACAATAGAGCTCATATTTTCTATATTATCTTTATAAATCCAACAAGGTCAGCTATCATTGGATGTCATGGCAACACTGCATTATTGGTGTTCTTCCTCCCCTGCAAATAGTGAAACCAGCACAAAATACTGGAATATATACAATAGCTGACTGTCACAAAAAAAATAACTAATAATGTTTAAAACTAGTAAATAACCAGTTCAGTCTTTCTGCCTTTTACATGATCTGTAGCTAATCAAATAGAGCCATGTTGTGTTCTCCGTCTAAGGCCCATAGATGCCCCGAGATCACCCGTGTGTTGCACATTGTACTTCATTTAATGCACATAACAACAATAGTAGATTAGCTGGAGGCTCATTTCCAATTAAGATCTCACATTAGATAAACAAGCGGCCTACTTCCAAATCAATATTGATTATTTTGACCAGTCCTGCAGTTACTATAACCATAAATAGTTGGATGTAAAATATTCTGCTGTATCTATATATTTGTTTTCTATCAAATATACAGCTACATTTGTAACAGAAGCAAAAACAGAGGCTTTCTGTTGATTAAAACTAGAAGGTCAACAGTCAGAGACATCTGCTGCAGGGCTGCTTAAAAAAATCTTTGTTTAATTGTTAGGCATCTTATCTGGCACACTTTCACAGGACTAGTCTTTTGAATAATTCAGCACCCAAGGTCACAGCACTAACTCACACTTGTGTTTTTTAACATTCGTGACTTTTGACTCTATAGCAGCAGTGGGCAAACTTTTTGACTCAAAGGCCACATGGGGTTTAAAAATGAGCCCAGTGGGCCGGCTAATATTGCATTCTTTGTAAACTGCAAACATTTCTGACAAATGAGACATACAGCCTTCGATCGAACCTCAGTGAAAACATGTGCTGATGTGGACTTAACTGGTTACTGCGGGTTATAACAACGTGAGTGATAAACTGGCAATATTTTATCATTTAGAAAATATGAGAAAATGTTTGGCGGGCCGGATTAAAAAGTCCAAAGGGCCGCATGTGGCCCCCGGGCTGCAGTTTGCCCACCCCTGCTCTATAGACTAAACACAGGGTAAACATCAGGGTTTATATCCTGGATGCTGCTATTAAACCATTGAAGTGTGTTTTTTTCAGGTTGTTTGTATTGTTTGTATTTAACTGCTTCACTGCCGTGTAAATAACTTTAGCTGATTCAGATTATTTATTTATTATCCATTTTACCCTGTAGGCTACATCTCACTATACATCCGTTCTGCATCAGGCCTATTTTGATCCGTAGAAAAACACAAACCACCCCAACATCTCAAATGCCTGTCAGTAATTCCCTGTTTGCAAATAATGACCATAAATAAAAACGGGAACTACTTCTAGAGGGTTTGTGGTTGGTCTAAAGATCATCCCATATATACTGCCGAAGTACGCTCTGCATAATGCACAAGGTGCGCAGCTGAGTCCTGGATGGGAGGAAGGAGGGACCGCTGCCCGCAGGAAGGCCTGGCCCACAGAATGTGCCTAATGTAAGTGTTTTCAACCGCGTCAGCCATCCATTAACCAATTGCACCAGTCCTGCCCACAAATAAGCAACAACACTATTATAATTGTACACTACATAAATAAGGCATTATTTTGGATAGCCTATTGTGATCAAAACATTTGCGCAAAAAGTAGCCATTGACTACTGAATGAATGGATTGTGTAGAGGTGGGCTGTTCCCCATTTCAGGATGGAGGGTAGAAATAATAATGCTGAGAGAGATAGAAGCGCAGAGGGGGTGGGTAATATTTAGTCAGGTCAAGGCAACGCCATAATGGAATCCCCGCACAGTGCAGCATGTTATAAAACCCATCCTCGTCGCTGACCGCTTTAAGATGCTGTTGATTCGGCCCTTTTCCAACCGAGGCATCGCTATGGTGGACTCCATTAACCTTCCCTTTGCAATCAATATTCATTACTACACTCTCTGCAGGCAACTGGGTTCCCACATCGCATCCATCCGCACCAAACAACCCGAGGGCCGGCCCTTACCATTCCGTGCCAGCTGATGACGAGCCCAGTCCGGTGGCAGTCCTGTTCAAAACATCCCGACGGAAAACAACATCACGCCGTTGTCCGTTTCTCCGATTCATACAGATGCAGTAAGAAAGATGTACTAAAGGAAAATGAGACGATGAGATGATACAGACGGGAAGGACGCTGTTAGATGCTGAATCACTTTCCCCAGCTTCACCACAACCTTGCAACCATTGTGCTGCAAGATGCTGCCTGTACCATTGTAGACCCGGGCGCACAGAGGGAGGGAGGAGGAGGAGAGAGAAGGGGTGTAGGGAAATGTGTTACCATGGCGACAGAGCATGAGCACATCTGACGTCAAAGGCCCGGACCAGAGAGAGCGCGAGAGAGAGAGAGAGAGAAAGAGAGAGAGAGCGCAGCAAGTCTCTGATCCGGATAGTCCTGACACAAGAATGAAGTTATATGTTGAAGGCATTTAATAAAATGACGCAATAACAACAACAACAATAATAAATAAATAATAATCATCATCATTACCACAATAATCATAAACATAACGTTCATAATAATCATATTAATCTTAATTATTTTTTAATTGTTCTTTTTTAGAGTGACTTTTAACATCTGGCGAGGGAGGAACTGCAAATGAAAATGTGTTGTAAATCTGGCATATTGTCCGATGTAATAAATAATAAATAACACAATTAGAGTTTTCCTGGAAAACTGCAAAATCTCAGGTAACAGCACTTCAAATATTGTTCAATTTGTGGAAAACAGCCTACCCAGTCACTTTTCTAGTTACAAAATCCAAAAATGCTGAAGTAAAGAGGCCTTTAAAAAATCTCAATAAAAAGTGATGAACAATAAAATAATCAGGAGTAAAACTCTCAACCAGTTGCGAACGAACAGCTTTGTATGAGGACACCAGTGTAATGGGCACACATGTCCACTAGATGGGGAAAGAAAGAGCATTTCGGCCAAAAGTAGCCACAGCTTGGTAACGCTGCATAGGAAGGAAGTACTCAAAAGAGAATTGCTTCCTGATTGTATGATGACTCCAGCGCATGTGGAAATAATTCATAAAAGGCTACATTGTAAATGATCAGAAAAGAAAAGTCTAAACTGATTCAGCTGCAAAATCACAAACACATTTATTACGTTTATTTGGGTTAACTAGGGCCTACCAGACTAACCATTCCAAAGGCCCTAGAATAAATCCGTTTGCGCATAATGATGTTTGCGGCCCTTAAACGTCCTATGGTTCCGTTCTCATAATGAAGATGGTGAGTTGTGCTCCCTGTGGTTGTGTGTTACTATAGAGACGATAAAGACAGTCCCCTCGCCGACAGCCAATGGAGAGCCGTAGTAAAGTGTCTAGTTACTCCCAGACAGCCCACGCTCGCTGGGCAAAGGGAGGGGCTGTTCCACTCCTCAGCAGTTTTGGTAACTTGGCTGCGCCTGAGGAGAACTAGTGTTTTCGCTATCAAACACGACTTTTTCACCACTTTCCGAAGAAGAAAATTTGATATTTCGCTGTGTCGGCAGATACAGTGCTCGTTAATGTGGATTTTTGTGTCTACAAGTGCGGTGGGAGGGTAGACCTGTTGCTTCGCCGTGCCTTCTGTGTGCTAGTATCCCAAGATGTTGCTTTGTGGATGGGATGGCGTCTGGTCCCGTGTGCACTCCTAGCCTAGTCGGAGGAGCACCGCTACATTTATTTCAAGTCTTCGAGTAGCTTCTTCTCGTCGGTAAGTGTTTATTTGAACCCTTGAAACTAGATGAAGCCTTGTAATAGTCTTGCCAGTGACTTTTCGCCGGGATATGTGTCTGAGCCTTCAAACCCAGGCGAGTTTATAAGAAGATAAGCTATGTTTGCGTATGATGCTAAAAATCTGTTCTTTTCGTAATGTAATTGCTTTAAAATGGCTCAATTCAAAGGCATTACTCAAGAATAAAGATAGCCCATCAGTTTGAAGCTTTGACCAACGCAGCATATTTCGGGGGGTAGAGCCTACAGGCCGAGCATCAGACTAGAACGCTATTCTAGCTCATTTCTACAAAGTAGCAAGATGAAGTAGCCTACCCTGTGGGCATGACAAAAGCATTTACGAGCACAATATGTCATCATTGGCTGAAGGTTTTATTGGCGTCTAAGAAAAGAGACTGCCATATAGACAACCCCCTCCCCCTTCATTACCATAGAAAAGTAGTAAAGTTAGCCCTATGTCAAAGGTCACCATCACTTTGAATATGTATCATTCATGCCTAGAGGAAGAGGAGGAGAGCTTGTGCAAGGATGGCATTCCTATCTGGGATTCCTGGTATGATATGTGAGCATCAGCATAGGGAAAAATAGGGAAAACAGCTTGTGGGTTGGGTTAGTGAGCGGAGGAGTGGTTGGACTGAGGTTTGGTAAAACCATGCTCTGCTTGTCACGGTCCTCCACGGCAAACCTGTCATTAACAGAAATGGAGCGGATGAGGTTGAAGCCAAAATGAGGATTGAGAGGGCTGTCAGTCCAGAACTGCACTAACGGTCAGGGAACAGTCATGAAGCACTATGTTGTTAGCTGTTCCTTTACTTCTTCAGCAGAGAGAAAACAACAGCACAACTTTCAAATCAGTTTCTGCATGTTAGGTCAAGATAATCTGGAAAAGCCAGTTCACTGATAGCTTGTACAAAAGTGAACCTTTAGACGTAATGTTTTGAACTGCATTTTCTGAGTTTGTTCTTGACATGAATTATTTCAGGAAGATTTGCACCAATGTTTTTCCTGTACTTTTTCTCTTGCTCCAAATGGATTTGCCAGCTGCAACCACAGCTCTGGTGTTTGGAGGATATGAATAAATTCCTTCACAATATCATAAAGCACTTTGTGAACGCTGATTTATTTCTTTAGAAGTGATGCTAAAGGGATTAGTTTCAATATATAAGAAGTGTTTTCATTCACTCATGGCAAATGTGACTAGATGAATGGATTTACATGCAGAGAAGGCTAGCTTTTCATGCCATAAGTGACCATTGTAGACTGTTTTGATTTTGATGTTTCATGTTTTGTCTCTCCTATCTGGGGACCAAAGAACAAACTCCACATAAGTACAGAGTAAAGAGCGCTATCACGTTTCCAGGATTATTTTCTTTAGATTCCTTGTGACTGCGGCTTTCCAAGCACCAGAAATCTAAGCCATGTTTTAAATTCGTCTTTGTACAGAGCTACTACAGTGTGGGAATATCATGGAGGAACAAATATGCCCACTGACGAAGACAAAGAGAGAAAGAATGGGGTGTTCAAGTGAGGAAGGGTGTCTGCTTTGGCCTGTATCGCGACCACGGCCTCCTAAGCCCCCATCTATAATGAGCAGGAGCATAGTCCAATCAGAGAGTGGAGCAGATAAAAACATTCCACTGTAGGTCTTTACTGAAATAACAGGGGCACAAAACAATCAGTCTTCACAGTCCCAATGCCCCCTATTCCCATGGGTAATGAGCAGCAAGTTGGGTACTAGCGACTAACCCAATCAACTTCAACCTAACGCCTCCCTCCGACTGAAACTGCAAACCTGCATTCCTTCATTAACATATAGGACCCTGACACGCTTAAACATTAACTTTCATTTTACATCTCACAGTCGTAGTCAGGAAGAGCTTTTCCACATGATTGGTCGAAACTAGGAATGATACAAATAAAGAAGATGACACATTTCCTGTTTATCCAATGCCAAGAACATGAACTAAACCTGACCACACAAAGAAACTAAACCAGGACTAAACCAATGACTAAGCCAGGACTAAAGAGGTACAGACCAAGTCTAAACCAGGACTATACTGTGTCTAAACCAGGTCTAAACCAGGGCTATACTGTGTCTAAACCAAGTCTAAACCAGGGCTATACTGTGTCTAAACCAAGTCTAAACCAGGACTATACTGGGTCTAAACCAAGTCTAAACCAGGACTATACTGGGTCTAAACCAAGTCTAAACCAGGACTATACTGGGTCCAAACCAAGTCTAAACCAGGACTATACTGGGTCTAAACCAAGTCTTAACCAGGTCTATACTGGGTCTAAACCAAGTCTAAACTACGACCATACTGGGTCTAAACCAAGTCTAAACCAGGACTATACTGGGTCTAAACCAAGACTTAACCAGGTCTTTACTGGGTCTAAACCAAGTCTAAACTACGACCATACTGGGTCTAAACCAGGACTATACTGGGTCTAAACCAAGTCTAAACTGGGCTTAAATTATAATGAAACCCGGACTAGACAAATGATAAGCTCTGACTAAGACAGTGGAAAGCTAGGACTAAAGAGGTGCAAACCAAGTCTAAACAAGAACTGTATTGGGTCTTAGCCTGGGTTAATTTAAACCGGGTATATACCAGGACTATACTGAGTCTAAACCAGAACTAAACGGTCTCTAAACCAAGACTAAGCTTTGACAGCGGTAAAAGCAGAAGAAGCAGATACAAACCAAGTCTAATCAAGAACTAATATTGGTCTAAAGTGTGTATTTGTCATTATACACACATGGTACATATAACGAAATTACGTAGATCAGATGGAGGGTTAGCCTGTGCGCGCTGCCACTATTGGCCGACCTGATCAACATGTTTTTACTGGTGGGGGGTAACCTACGGAGACACAGGTCTGCAAACTCTAACCTCAGCGCCACCATGCCACCCGGGTTAATTTGAACCATGTATAAACTGGGATCGAACTGGCTCTAAACTGGTTCTAAACCAGGACTAAATCTGCATCACTCTTGCGTTTCAATTTCTCAGTTGTGAAAAACAGTACCACCCCAGTTAACGTCAAGCTGAGTCATGAATCATGTTTAATTTAATCTCCTGCAGTTGCATAATACTCCTTGAGAAGACACCTTGTATAAGAGGATGTTATTTCTTTGTGGAATGAAAAGTTTGGAAATACCTGTTTGTGGTGACGTCACAGCCGTGCTTTATTATTATTTATAGCATAAGCGTGAAACAAATTAAGCTTTTCTGTTGAATTTCTAGGACTTCCTGTTTTGTCTCGAATGGGACATTTCCTCTTTAAGTTCTAGAGGCATCCAGTGATTTAAAGTTGTGGTAACCTTTAACTTTGTGGTCAAACGCCTCCCTCCCCTCAGGTATTTGACTTCAGCGCAGACTGTTAGATCTCCAAGCCTCAACACTTTACCTTTGAGGTTTTATAATGAAACATATGAAAATGATCTGCAAATGAAAAGAGTCAGCGAAATCTGCAGGTCACATGGCTTTTCGCTCGCCTCGGGACAAGCGAGCTGCAGCATGCGTTTGATACAAGTCCACACTGACTGAAGCTGAACATGCTGTATACTTGACATTAAAAGCTATAGGCATGCACAATAAATGTTATTTCAGTTTTTTAAATTTGTGAAGAGAATACATTTATCATACACACGTACACACAGCTCTGTCTGAATTACTGTCTGACTTTTAGGGTATTTTGTGTACTGTACTTTAGTGTACTGTACTTTAGTGTCTCAGTTTAACCACATTTTATTTCCCTGACTGTTATGTACATGGAGTAATTAACAAAAAAAAAAACACAATTTAATCCTGGCTCTGTCGATTTACAAAGTAAAGCACCCTTTATAATGTGAGTCTTGTTTGTTGTTGAAGAGGTATCAAGGCGGGTACAGCAAACATTATTCACATACAATCTCTAAACATAAGGAGAAAACAAGGACTGCATCTGGATTAAACCAGGATTCAATTGGGTATAAATCAGGGCTAAACCAGGACTAAACTAGATGTAGAACTTGTGTGTGATGTACTGTACTGAGCCCAAGACTAATTTCCCTTTGGGGACAATAAAGTTGATCTTATCTTAAATCTTAAGGAAGAAGCATGTCAAGATTTAGATCATTCTAAATCAAGTGCCATTAAATATAGACTTCATACCACTATATATTTATTATTTTATCAAGCAAAACATTAGGATTATTGTATAGTATTGCTCTGGAAGTGCTAAAAAAAAAAAGCATACTCTTATCTAACTTTTTGATTTGGTTTTGTATATAGGGAAGATGCACGTGTCCCTGGCAGAGGCTCTGGAGGTCCGTGGGGGACCCCTGCAAGAGGAGGAGGTGTGGGCAGTGCTCAGCCAAAGTGCAGAGAGCCTCCAAGAGCTCTTTCACAAAGGTATGATACATGTGAGATGAACTGTGCTGCGAGGGAGATTCTCAGTAAATTATCCACATGCTTACACAATAAAATGTCACACTGTTTTTCTTTTGGTTAAGTCATGTGTATGTAAATGCTTGTTGTCGTTCTTGATGCCAAATGTTGGCTTTAAAAGAACTAGAAATGTATGCAGTTAAATGTAGGTCATTTGACTTGAGGCAGACATTCATTCGACTTGAGGCAGACATTGGTATTAAAGTGATTAATATAATAAAAGATACAACATGACGTTAAATGAGGAAAATATTTGGTGGAGCCTACCTCCCTTGAACCAGATTACCTCAACACTCTGTCTTCCGCTGATAGTGAGTGCCGAAGGAATTCCCTCTTTATCTCCATGTCTCTTCTGCTGAGGTCACATGTGATCGCACACACACACAGAGTGTCGCGACATTTTTATGTGACCTTGAAGAGATCACACTTATTAGAATATTTTTTAGGAGGAGCAGGTGTTGTCATGTTGGTACGACTGAATACAGTTAAATTCAGGTCATGTGACTTGAGGCAGACGATGTAATGCAGCAAACAAAACCACCCTGCAGTGTTTTGTCTGTATAAACAGTATGGTTAGTTACCATGTTTGCAGAACAATGATTTGTTTAAACAAAAGAGGAGGACACCTACATGTATTTTTGTATTTTCTTTTTATACTTCATTCAGTTCTCAAACAAACACTGATGTTTAGTCTTTGCAGTTTGTGTGGAGACCTGTTGCTTAAATGGCACACTAGGTCTGGAATTTATTTTATGGTACACACAGCACAATGCTAGAGAAACATGTGATATCTCTGAATTTAATGTGATAATTATATGAGTTTTGGATATACATTTTCACATAGACAGAATTTAAATGAAATAAGATTGTGTACTTAATAGGCTAAAGTAGGATTTAACCAGACTTAATAAAGACTAAACCAACACTAAACCAAGTCTTAACCAAGACTAAACTAGAACTAAACCAAGTCTCAACCAGGACTGAACCAGAACTAAACCAAGTTTCAACCAGGACTGAACCAGAACTAAACCAAGTCTCAACCAGGACTGAACCAGAACTTAACCAAGTCTCAACCAAGCCTCAACCAGGAATAAGCCAGAACTAAACCAAGTCTGTACTAGGACTAAACTAGAACTAAACCAAGTCTCAACCAGGACTAAACCATAACTAAACCAAGTCTCAACCAGGTCTAAACCAGAACTTAACCAAGTCTCAACTAGGACTAAACCAGAACTAAACCAAGTCTCAGCCAGGATTAAAACCGAACTAAACCAAGTCTCAGCCAGGACTAAACCAGAACTAAACCAAGTCTCAACCAGGAACTAAACCAGAACTAAACCAAGTCTTAACCAGGACTAAACCAGAACTAAACCAAGTCTCAACCAGGTCTAAACCAGAACTTAACCAAGTCTCAACTAGGACTAAACCCGAACTAAACCAAGTCTTAACCAGGACTAAACCAGAACTAAACCAAGTCTCAACCAGGACTAAACCAAGATTCACAATTAATTCACAATTAATCCACCACCACACCAGAAACTTATATATATTATATATAATATATATATTTCTTTGCACATGGATTTTGACAACAATGTATTCTCTACATATTGTGCAGTAAAGGCCGTAGAAAGAATGTGGCTGGAAACCAGAAGCATTTATGGCGTGTATTAAAGCAATGACATAGTTCTGCTAATGCTGTCACGGTTCAATGACAGGATATTGCATTGGTTTAGTTCAACCTCTGAATACACCATTCAGCCCAGTCTACTAAACTAAGATCTCCAAATGGTCACTTGAGTTTTAAACAGGAAACTTATATTTACTTAGCAAATTCCAGCTTTTGAAAGCAGATTTTTGGTGCCTCAAGTACAGTGGCCCTGTCTGCCTAGATTCTGCTCATCCCAAAGTTATTAAGTAAAAAAAAAAAGAATTTTGCATAGCGGCTCAAACATTCCTTTGTATATTTATAACACTGTCTAACCATACAGCTGACTGCGGTTTCACAGGAAATGGGGAATTACATCGAGCAGCCATTCTTTTTCTGCTCGTGTGCCTCTTCGAAGACTATTTTTTTGCAGACTAAGAAAGGCAACATGTGTTTTTGTTTACACCCATTGTGAAAAAGTATCTACAATATTCTTTTCATAGCTGCTAAGTTGAGGTTGTAGTTAAATTATGACTGTATATAGCTTTATAATTGGGTTGCACAATATATCATTATCACAATATCAGCATAATGTCCAAATGGCAAGAAACTACAATAAACAAAGCAATGCAATAATGTTGTGGTCTTCCATCTGGTAGATTTACAGGAAAAATATCAGTGTATGAAAATATAGCCAAATGATAATACTGAAATGGTATGTTTTCATTTTGATTCAGTCCTCAGTTTAGTATTCATTGGTCCATTTTAATGGTGGTTTAGTCCTGTTTTGATCTTTGGCCGTTAGGTTTTTATTTAAACCCAAATTTGAGTTCCCAATTACGAGTTCTCAACTTTTTTACTATTCATTTACATAAACTGAATATTTTAATCCCAAATAACAGTCATATCTCTGCAATACACTGTTATTGTATGAGACGTATGTTTTTCTAATGTCGTGTAGCCCTTCATTGTAACATGGTGTGAATGGGAATACATAGGATTTCCTTATGTCATTGTGTGGTTGCTGATCTATGGATGTTCATTGTTCAGATCCTTCGGCCATGGGCTTCATCATCTCTCCGTGGTCACTGCTACTCATGCCGTCTGGAAACATCTCTTTCACCGATGACTATGTTACACAACAAGACCTGAGAGCCTTCACATCCCCCGAAGTCCTGGAGGGGGTCACGCTCACTACAGTCTCAGACATAGAAAAGGTACAACTGGGTCTAAATAAATGCTAAACCTTTTAGGGTTTACGTGAAGGTTAAGATGGATTCCTTCATTTTAGAGTATTGTTACTTCAAAATAGGCAGAAGGCACACGCATTTCTATTTTTTGTTTCCTACCAAAAGAACTTTCAAAGAAAATTCATTGAATCTTTACAAACATGTTGAAGAAAACCATTTTTTGTTATAAAGTACTACTAGTACTACTACCTTCCTCTTCCAAATACAATTTATTCAAAAGGTTACTTATGTTACTGTCTTGTACCAGTCCTTTTTCTCTGTCTGCCTCTCTGGTAAAGAGTGAAGCTTGCATGACTGGATTCTCATCTCTGGCACTCTCCCACAGACCTCCTCACACTTTAGTGCTGAGTCAGTTTTCCAGCCCTAGTCGCGTCGTGCAAGTTGAGTTATTTTTGTACAGAAAATATAATCTGCTCCTGTCATTATGACAGACTTTGGCTAAATATACGGCAGCTCTTACTGCCACGAGTTTTCCTGCTCTTTTAACAAATGAGCTACTATTGTTGCAACTCTGACTTTTCCACATTCTCTCAATGAAACCCTGAGTGTGTCTTTACATTTGAACTTGAGCTCTCTCTTCCTAAAGTCCTTGAAGTCTATGTTGCATTCTTTGGCAGAGTTTGAATTATTCTTTTCTCTTCCAAGACCAATAGAACAGTCTTCCAAACAGTGAGTGCACACAAGAGGAGGAAAATGGAAAAATTGCTTAAGGATTTAGCCTTGCCTGCGATTTCTTTTTTCACAAAAGAAGTTTGAGAGTTGAACTGATCTCTTTTAATATGATCAAAAGTGAAAATCTGACACTTGTACAATGGGGTGGGCGTGATATGGCCATAAAAATGTAATCGTTATATGAAGTCATGAGAATCAGCTCGTGGAATCATGATACAGTGCATAAATTTATGCTCTGCTCTTCACTGTCATTATTGAGTATTCATAAAGTAAAAAATTGTATGTACTCTATTGACACTGGATGGTTTGGATGTACATTAAATTTATAGTTAAAAGGTTTTCTGAAAACACTGATGGCAGTAGTTTACTGTGTGAGACAAAAAAAAAAAACAAAGTCAAAATTGTGATAAAATCTAAAATGTGATCTTAATCAAATTGTGATATTATATTTTTATCGCACAACCCTATTATACAGTATAGTATTAGTTAAATGTGTGAAGGATTGTGTATAATTTTAAAAGGATCAGAATTACATTAAGTGATATATTTGAGTGACTTCAGATGAATGTTACATGGTTTAGCTGAATTAGCTATAAAACATTTAGTTTATTGGTTGCATGTTCATAATGCAGTAGTGTGTGTGTGTGTAACATAAATCTAACCATTCATGATTTCCTGTCATTTTGCAGATGCACATGTACTCTTTGGGGATGACCTTGTTTTGGGGAGCAGACTATGAGATACCACAGAGTCAGGTAAAAGGCCACAGCCATTTTATATTAAAATGGTCACTTCAGTTTTGCATAATTTGCACAAATCACAGACTCAGTAATGTTGAGACCAGGTTTGTGGAACATGTAAATATAGTTACTAACTTATTAGAATACAATGGCAATGGACTTCTGTCACTATTGTACTGTAAAAATCCTGGATCAAGACGGTGATCCAGTTTCACACCAAAAATAAATAGTTACCGTATTTTCCGCACTATAGGGCGCACTGTCAATGAATGGTCTATTTTCTAACTTTTTTCATATATAAGGCGCACCGGACCATAAGGCGCATTAAGCGAAACAAAACAGTCAGACAAACTTTATTAAACACGTTCACAATAACTCAACATTGTTCAAACGTTAATGGTGTATTCACAATAACTTTCAACCTTGTTCAGTTGTAACACGTAAAAAATATATGGCCACTTTGGGGTCATATATAAACACTAATAATAATACACTACTAATATTACGGTGAAGCATAGTACCGGTATGTATTACTCCGCAACTTGGAGGTCTGGAAGCACAACCAGAATTAATCCATATATATAAGGCACACTGTTGGTTTTTGAGAAATTTAAAGGCTTTTAAGTGCGCCTTATAGTGCGGAAAATACGGTATTAAGACATTGCTACTTTACAGCACTGTCTAGTCTAGCATATGACTAAAACATTTGATCAGTTCTGTACACATGAATGACTCAATTATATCCTTTTCTGACACAATCACAAATGGTCTCATATTCATGCTCTCATCTACAGTCAATCTGTCATAGTTACTATTTTACTTTAGGTTTGTGGGTTACCACTTTGACCAATAGTAGTCCATCCTCCAGATTACAGTTTAAACATATGCTTCTATTGTCACTAAAAGTTTTTGTGCTTGTGCTGTTCAGCCCATGAAGTTGGGGGAACACTTGAACAGCCTGCTCCTGAACATGTGTGATGATGTGACTGTGAGTCGAATGTCACTGCGCACGGTGCTGGACATCTGCAGCAAACACATCCGCAACTCCAGCTGTGACCCTCCATTCTCCTACATTCGAAAACTGGTCCGCTTGGTCATGGGCAGCCTTTCTCAGGTACACATCCAACAATATAGTTTTAATGTAATAAAATGGATCTGCACAATATCACAAAAACATGAAAATGATGTGATGGTAATTTCTGCATGTCTTGTTCTAGTTAAAATTTTCAGCTGATAGCAGTTAACTGGGCAAAACTGGGTATGGATAAAAAAAAACTAAGCAATGCTGTAACCATAACTAAACTGCAGCTAAACCAAGACTAACCAGAACTAAACATAGACTAAGCCAGAGCTAAACTAGGACTCAGCCAGGACTAAACCAAGACTAAACTAGGACAAACCCAGAACAAAACTAGGGCTAAACCACATTCAAACTTGCACTACATCAGGGCTAAACCATGACTAAACTGGGGACAAAATCCTCTTACATTTTTATTTCATTTGCTTTTAAGGCTCCTATTGGAAGATAATAAAATAACATTATGGTGATAGATAGTAGAGTAAAGTATTATTTGTAACTTCTCTCTTAATCTTTCTGTCCATGTTGTAGCTGGATGGGCTGCTAACCGACCGAGAGTCCCTTCCTGAGAGGAGTAAGGAGATTAGGGAGAGGCTCAGAGGAAAAGGCCTGCCCTCAGGTAAAACACACTTTAAAACTCAACTAATCACACTTTCTTCCGTTATCTGCCAGTGCATCATGAAAGATGAGCAAAAACAATTACTGAACATTGTTCTCATAGTCTCCTTCTTGACGATCCTGTTTGTGTAGGTTTGACTAAAGTGAACTCTGTGCTTGAGTGACAAGTTTAAAAGTTGACTGATGTTTACAAGTCTGAGTGTAATTGGCTGCTGCTCGTGAAACTGCTAATTATTGAAAAGCGCATGACCTGTTTTTGTGGCTAAAAACTGGACTATTACTAGGAACAGTACTGAAGCAATGTTCAAATGAGATTTAATTCAGGAAAATATGAGCAAATCCTCCCAGTGGTTTCTCTGAGAACTTGAGCATTTTTCCAGTCTGCAGAAAAGAGCCCAAACATGGCTGACGTCCCGATTATGCAAGCACAGTATGGAGGACAGAGCCATAGTTCAGAGTGAAGCTGTTTGTATCAGTGCTGACTAACAGACTAAAGGAGGGCACATTGTCTGGGTTTTTTTCTCTGTTCTCTTGTGAAAAAGCACCCCTCTGGCTGTTTCAAGTTGTAATTACACATTCAGTGATTTGCAGTGGTGAAGCATCAGGCAGCGCTGGGGCTCACAGGGGAGTCCTTGAAGAAACCAATATTGAAAGTTCTAAACAGGGACTAAGCAAGGCGTCAACCAAGACTTGGCCAGGTATTAACCAAGGTCAAACCAGGACTAGGTGTCAAAGCCACTAAACAGTCTAAACCAGGACCAATCTGAGGTCCTGACTGGTCACATCCTTAAGCCACTGCTCATTGTCATTTCAACTATGAGTGTGGATTGTGGACAGTAACTTTCCTATTGAAGAAGGTTTTTGAGCGATTCGGTTCATGTTTTCTCTGACTTCCTGGAAAACTGTCTTTGATGTGTTTCTCTGTTAAAACGAACTTATGCTTTGTAGATCAAACCACAACATGCAATAGCTGCTTTTACTAGCCTCACAAGTTTATTGTCTGTTTTAAGTTGTATTTAATGGCATTTGTGTATATATATTTATTTTTGATCAGTTATTATTATTATTTTTATACCCTTTGCTTTATTGGATGTTCATGTTTGATGTACAGTAAGTATGTTAAGTGCACGCTTACAAGTTAGAAATCAGATATTAACTGTTGTTTTTGCTAGATCTTTTTGACATTTTCTGGACTGTTGCATATCATGAAGACGCTGAACTAGATGGATTGATTTTGGTCCTTCTATGATGAATAATAATTAATTAATTAATTAATTAACTAATTAATGCCCTGAACCACATTTATTGAGCCATTAATCCTGCTGAACATAAACAAAATCTCATGAATTTTGGCACAGTGATCCGATCTGGCTAGTGTATATTTAATGTACATATGCAAGTTACAGAGGTCAAATAAAGAATGCCTCAATAGCGCCCCCATGTTTTTGACCCCTATGGGACTCTGAACACACTTACTTTGGCAGAGCGCAATCAAACTTGGTACCAAACATAAAATATTATTATGACCCCATCCTACAACAAGCAGGAAATCAGCCATTTTGGATTGAAAAGTCAGGTATATTTGACAGCCTCTAACTTGCACATACTTTGTCCGATTAGGCGCAAACCTGAAACACCTAATTACCCCCACCCCCCGGCCCTGAACACATCTGACCAATATGATGCCAGTTACGTCTATAGCGCCCCCTATAGACTGAAAGAAGAATGTAGTTTTAAGGAAATTTTCCAAATTTGGATGTTTGCAAAAACATCCTTCACAAACCGTGAACTCTTCACACAATGTCTGATTAAGGTGCCTGTTGGTGCCATAACAGTTGTGGCAGACGTATGGGGGCGTTTTGCCGACCTTGCTCTTGTGGGCCTAGTTTATTATATCGGCGAAAACAGCGTGTCGCCGATATTATGGAATCACGTCGGTGCGCGTCCGCGTCCGCGTCCGCAGATCCTAGCTGTGAACGCGATAACTCAAAAACGAATTGCC
>JAVQKC010025594.1:0-18293 GCA_036025475.1 Philypnodon macrostomus | reverse complement strand
TGGGGGGTGTGGTGTGTTGGTGAGGGGGTGTGTGTTGTTGGTGATGGGGTGTGGGGTATATGAAGGGATACATTTTATAAATAAAGTTTTGATTGAATGATTTTAATGTACATCAGTTTGTAAAGGTGTTTACATTTTAAGGTGATTATTTGGAATACAAGAGTTTTGAAGAGTTTGTCTCTATTGTTATTATTTCTCTAGTATTTCAGTCGAGTTTTCACTGTATTTTGTATTAATTATTTGGGTGACCTGATAAATATTATTTGGAAGTACCTAACTTGAGCGCACATTTTGGCTTCTCTACGCACCTCTGTTGACTGGATATTTGTTGATGCACTACACCTGGCCTTTGTGATGCCAAGTATCTGAAAGAGTCTAAACATTTGTGGAGGCCCATAGCACTGTGAAGTCAGAATAGCTGCTCTGGGAAACTGTAAATGTGTTAGCCAACATAATCAGAGCTTTAATGAGCCAAACTGTTAAAATTCACCCATGATACAATTGCAGTAAATTAATATGGGTAAACACAAAAGAGTGGATTTACTGCCAGTGAATGTAGGTCGATTGTTTATTAAGAAACTGGTGGTTAGCATCTTGACTGTATTAGTCAGTTACATGTTGTTTATTCTGTTGAGTTAATGTCATTTGAAGATGGTGTGAGGTTAAATTTTAGTTATCTTACCTTCAGCATGCACACACATCCATGAAGGTTTCAGGTCAATGTGTTGTTGGGATCAGTGTCTACTTCCTCATAGTGTAGTTTCATATCTTATCTAACCTACAATAGAAACAATTGAACTCTAAATTCTCATGTTTCCCCAATGCTAGTTGTAAAGCTAAACTAGTATAACTCTCTCTGTTCATTTTATCAAGGAAAACCAGAAAGGTACTCTTCCATGTAGGGATGCACCAACATGAAAATTATTTTCCGATACCAATATTTGAATTACTACTTTGACGATATTGTTTATTAATATATAAAGTTCGAATTAGCTTTTCTTTCTCTGACCGTTTCAAAAACCTATATGTTATATCAGCAGTAACTAAACAACCTGTAAACAAACTGTGAACAACCAGATCATCACTAAACCCGTAGTGTCTGGACATAGTTTAACTGTAGTTTGGCCACGTATGTAGAGTCTAGTCTCTCCTCTCGCTAGCATCTGTCATGTTAGCCACAGCACTGCTAGTCTGAGATTCAACACAGATACAACACACAGGTCACCTCCATCACTGTGTAAGTACAACAAGGCTATAAACATGACGGACTACGAGCTAAGTTATTACAGATTACAAAATGAATGACAAGCACTAGTTCAGAGCATAACACGCACACGCACGCATGCACACACACGCACACACACACACACAGACACACACACACACACACACACACACACACAGAGAGAGGATAGAGTACGTGTATAAACAGGTGAGACACATGTCTGTTTACTCATAAGGAAATAAAACCTTTCTGATTCTGATTCTCTGGTACACTGCTTCAGAAAGTAGTTCAATGTTAGCCTTGAGCTAAAGCTAAAGCTGTTGTTTACCATCACAGTAGCGTGAGCCTCTTCTTCTGGGTTGCCATATACTGTCGCTTATTTTACTCCTATTATAAAATTCCCTTGTTCAGCTATTTAATCACCAGACAAGCACAATACTACATTTGAATGGAGTTGTTGCACATTGCATTCAATATAGAAAATGATTAGTAATATAAGCATTTAGCCCAGACTACAAGTCACAAAGAGAATAAAAATAATGTGGAGTGGATTATGCAAAAAAAGATCGGCCAAAATGGACCGTTAAAAAATCTAATAGAGGACCCAAAAAAAAACGGGACAAAAAATGGGACATCCCTAGTAAATATTGCAGCCATCTGTTTTAATGGCTGTTGACAATTGGTGCACATGAAGTAGAGATCAACATGGATTTATTCTGCCAGTGAATAGAAAGACAACCCCTTTGGCTCACTTTGACCTCTCTACCTTGAAGGAGATCCCAGATTGCTCTAACAAGAGTGGGAAAACAACACAATTTGGCTATATTGTAGACAATCCTAAACTTAAGCCATCCTGCCCTCACAAACAGAAGCCCTGTGCTCTGTGTAGCAGGTAACCCATCCAGCCGGCTAACCCATCCAGGCGTGAGGAGGAGAGGGATTGGTGCAGCGAGACCGGAGATATTTCTGATCTATTTTCGGCAGCTTCCTAACAAGCGTCCTCAGACAGGGCTGTAGGGGAGTGGGCTAACTGCTGTGCCTGGCACCAGTCGTAGCCCAGAAACAGAGACGCCAGCGGGGCTAACAACCATCAGCGCTCCAACCAGCTGCTACAGAGCACCACGATCCAGGCACCAGCACCCCTGGGATAGGCACAATCAATAAAACCCACTGCTCTGAATTGATATGCACCAAGAAATGTGCGGAGGCAAAACAGGCTCATTTAAAAGTAAAGTGTCTGATCAGTGAGTCTCAACATCGCTCCAAAGAGGTTAGCCTAACTGGAAAAGGCATTTGGATGGGCCCTTCTGTTTGGAAGGTCAGAGGAACTACCCAAATGAGGTACTGGGAAATAAACCAGAGTGCCTTCAAACTGGATCTGAATGCATGTGTAAATATGGAGGAATGATGGGTTGAACTAGGGGACAAATCATATGGGATTTCTGGAGGCTGATGCAGAAAAGACCACATCCGACAAGAGTCAATAGTCAATAGTGATTTTTAAGGCTGATATGTAATGAAACTTTGGTATTGGACAATCAAACAATAGTTATTTTCTATTTTGTGCTGAAGCTGTTAAAAGTTGCTGTATAGACAATTTGATTTATTAGGAATTTAAGTATAATGTAAATTCCCCAAATCTTCCACTCCACCACAAAAAAAATAAACTAATCAAAAGTATGCCTAGTCACTTCAAATCTGACAACAATAATTATAATGTCACTTTCGAATGCAAATTATATAAGCATGTTTTGAATGTTTTAGTACAACATTGTAATTTGATAAACGTATTACACTCTTTTGCTTGTCTTTTCTCACAGTACTTTTTCATCAGTATGGATGTAAAGCAGTTCAAAAAGGAGTGGATGTGAAATGGCACTTATTAAACCTTGAAAAGATCATCTGAATTAAAGAGGCAAGAGCCCCGTCAGTTTTATTTCGCTCATAAATCCAGAAATAATGTTTGACTTTTATCATTGGCACTGCACTTTTCCTACAAAAAGGCCAGGACGCTCTCTGAATTGAACTGAACTTTGGAGCTGAACTCTGTGTAAATAAGACGGGTGCAGTGAGTGGTTCTCAAACTGTGGTGCATGGACCGCTGGTGGTACCCATGTTCTTTCTTGTGGTAGATATTTTGCACATGTAGTTAGTCAGGTTTCATTCTGCTATGGCTCGAATATTATGTGTGGACCATTGCTTAGTCCTTTTGGCAGTCTATAGCCTCGGTTTAGTTCACTATACACCTAATTTAGACCTGGTTTAGCCCTTGCTATAAACCCTGGTTAAGTCCTTATTCCAAATTGAGATCTGGAATTTTCTGCATTAATCTAAGTTAATTTTTGTCCAATCAAATATTGGAAAGACAAATATTTTCTGAGGTTGAAATGGTGTGAAATATTTGAGAGACACTGACTGCACTGTCATCATGGGGCTACTGACCTGAGGAGCGCAATTAAAACAGATTCACCTGTTCAGATCTAAGGTAGCAACGGTTGAGGTAGAATTCCCTCTGTCTGAAAACAAAAAAGTAAAACTCTTTGATGAGAGGGAAGACACAGCTGTATTCGTTTTTATTAGTTTGCTTCTATTTTTATTTGGGCACATGCTGCAATAGTGCTCTTAAAAGTGTCTGCAGGTGGAAAGCCCAAAGAGCCTGAGCATTCCATGTGTTGAGGGCATATTAAGAGGGCACATATGGTTCGCTTTGGGTAAAGGATTGGTATTTTGTGAGTGAGACGTGTGCGTGCCAGGAATGCATGGCAGAGGCAGTACACTTGTGGCACATCAGGGCGGACTGCAGACCTTCTCCTGTCATGGTGCATTGAGGAGGAGCGACGGAGGTGACATTCACGTCCTCAGTAATTATCAGGACGATGATGTGGGAACATTAATGATGTATGAGCACCCAGCGAGGGGTGAAAGCCTGGCTTCACAGGGTCTCATTATAGTTCTACCACCAGCACCGGCACCACGCCCTACCTTCACTCTACAGTCTGTGTTCACCAAAAGACTTAGCCCAGGAGTAGCTCAGTTTAACAGTAGAAATACATAGATTTTCTACATATAGATATAGTCGGGTGAGGGAAACATCCGGTATGTGTAAAAAACATTGGCGAAGAGTTACGTTTTTAACACTGAAACAAACTGGTCCATCAAACAAACAGGCTCCGGTATAGTGATATAGGGTGAATTAATAAATAAATTAAAAGCAATGTTGGAAAGGGTTCGTTGTCCCACAAGCCAGAGATCACACCACCAACTATGACCCAATTGCGACTGTATCAGTGAAAAAGAGGTAAATGTCAATGGACTGTTCACCAGAGAAGCCTGGATTAACAACGCTGTCAAATTAAAGAAATTGAAGTCAGAATGTCACATTAAGAACTTTGGCCACAGCAGATCTTGATTTTGCCCTCTCCTAACTAGAATGGACAAGATGTCTGATTATCTCTAATTAAAAATGATTAAGCACCTACTTGCCACAGTCAATGACCATTGATTAAGTGGAACGCTGATGTGGTGAGTGTGGCCCTGGTTTGGGCCGGTTCCAATAGGCCTTCAAATTTCTCATTTCAAATCAGAGAAGCTGCTCATTGACAAGATTTAAATCATTAAAACCCTCCACTTCTCTCCTGTAGGGGATTATGGATCTGTGGGCTCCACTGGCTCCTGCTTCAGTCATGCTGAGTACCGGGAATAGGGACCAGAGCCAGCCAATGTGAAAGAGCTGGATTTAAATAAAGAATAAAGACAGAGGGGTAAAGTCGATTACATCTCCGGATTGTCAAACATTTGATCATGAGCCGTACTGGGACATCAACAGGAAAGAAAGTCAACATCTCGTTGCATCAGTGAGTGGTGGGAGAATTAACAAGGATAAAAGGCGATTAGATGTTTGCAGTCTGATGAACACTAAAACATTGCATCAGTTTTCTTGTTGTTGTTATTGTTTCTGGAGCGTTAAAGGTTCTTGAAGGCATGTCACTCGGCTCATCTCGCTGTCACAATCCTGGGAGAATGCGCATGACTTCCTGCCTAATCAGGTGTGGTATCCATGGAAACTGAGTTAACAAAATATCATGTACAGCATCTCGGCTTATAACACTCCTGGCAAACAGTGAGGCTGCAGGACTCGTGGCCCACATACAGCATGTTCGATATGTTTACCACAACATGCCTTTGAAAACATTGCACACTCAGCCCAGACACATGGAAATTAAGGCCCTGGGTGTAAGACTATAAGTTCAGCTATCAACAATAGTCAAAAGACTGCATAGAGCAAGAATGTATTTTCTAAAAAGAATTTAATATATTTATAATTAATATTAATCGGCTATCTTATTCTTGCTGCCCTGTTACTTTTGTGAGGAAATTAGGGGCTGAGGGAAAATTGTCTTGATACTATAAAATCCTGCATGGTCATTGCGCTGCTCCCAACTCACAGAGCAGAGATTTGAATAAAAGTGATACAATACATTAAGGATATACATTATGTAACCTGCAAGATGTGACTGAACAATAACAGCTAAAATAAAAACAAATGTTTGAACTTAAAAAACAGAAATTGCTGAATGACATTATACAGTGAGTATACAGTTGACATGTAACATTGTTCTGTTCAACAACTTAAAACAATTGTGTCTCCTTTATGCCTAAGTGAGCCAATGCTCAGATAAGCTTCCATTATACACTTAAACTTCAACAAGGTGTAAAAGTTTACAGTTATCTTCATTTGTATCTATGAAAAACATTGTTAAATGTAGTTACTCCCTACATCTGTGCTTGTGATTGTCCTGTGTAATTTTTATGAATAGTATGGTGTACCTTCCTAGTGAAACTGAAAGTACTGTAATTAGTCCACATTAGTCCAACAGATATAAATCACAAAGAAGAGATTAAGTCGATGTTTTTCTTTTCACTGGGACATCTTGTAATTCTCTCTAAGCGTGGACAGTATGTAAAGTCTAACGTTGCTAATGCAGCCAGCACTAATAACAATTAGCATGAAATATCAATTAGCTTCCAATCTCACAGCACATTAGTAAGGATAATGGGTTGACCCCCACTAAGACCTATCCACTTTACTTCAGTGGATGCTCCTACCGTCCTCCAGCTAAGGCAGAAAAACAACAACGTGAAATACATTAATTATTGAATACATCTCTCTATGTCTGGAGGCAGGAGTTCAGGTGGTAAAGAAGGTTGTCCTTAATTGAGAAGGTTGTCGAACTGGCAATTGAACCAATCCTCACCTTAACCAGTTCATACAGCAGTTGTGTCCTTGGGCAAGGCACTTCACCCATTTTGTCTTAATGCATTATTGAGCCATTGTAGTGGTTTACTCTATGTGTATGGCATGGAATAGAAAGGCTGCTGTGCCGTTGTCAGTTTGCCCCAGGGCAGATGTGGCTACAGAGGTAGCTTATCAGGATTGGTGTGTGACTGTGGCGTGAATAAATGATGCACTTGTAACTTGTAAATGATTTGAGTGTCTAGAATTCTGCAACATAAATGAATCATGATTATGTTGTAAAGGGGTTAGGGATCCACTACAGCAGGCTGTATTCCTGTTTTTTCACCTAATTACAGCAACTGAAGAGTCTATAAATGTTCTAAGCTCTGCGTCATGGGATTTAAAATACTCAGGTAACAGAACCATTAAATGTGCTTAGGCAACAGCAGCAAATAAACCAAAAATAAAGCCTAATCTTAAAATAATTTATTAAAAGATTCTCCTTTTAGTGCTGAACCAAATCCAGAGCTGTGAAAGTACAAACCTGGTATTAACAACATTCAGTCTGCCTGGGATTAGCACGAAAAGACAAAAGATGTAAGCAGCCTACAACCACTGATGAAGTGAAGAACATGTCCTTCAAAAGTGTATGCAACACAATGACAATGAAGGCAAGGTGTGGCTTCTTCTAATAGTCATGCTGTATGTTTTAACCTTCAAACCTACCTAAAACATTTGCACGGCATGGATACCATTGTTCAGGCATCTTCAAGTCTTCTTAGGTTGAATGCGGCAAACTCATGAGAAATACTTTTTGAGTTTTCCAAAATTAGCTTTTTACTCACAGATATCAATACAGAACATCAGGCACATATCTTCAATATTTGTTGAGGATCAAAAATCCTAAAGGTCATATTCTTTGGTGCATACATGGCTCTATCTCTGAGTCAGATTTGAGAGTGGGCGCTTTAAAAACCTGCTCTTGCTCCATCTGAGATATACTGAAACAAGTTTAAATTTAACATCATGAGACAAAGATGATGCAGCTCACTGACACATACAGGCACATGCAGTGAAGTCTATTTCTATTATTGGTTCTCATACACAACATGGGCTTATGTCACCAGTGGCTTTTTTAGGGTGGCTCTTGTTCTAAAATGATTCCCCAAAAGTACGTCATAGTACATATAAACCAGGATTAAAAGGACAGGGGTCAGGTCTTAACTGAGACAAAATAAGGTATGAACTAAGTGAATGCTGGGGCTAAACCAGAACCAAGCCAGGTCCAAACTATGTTTTTATTTTATTCCATTTTCTTTCTAATAATTTCTTTTCTAAAATGTTTTCCTTATTGATATATTCATTACCCTTCCGTGGACCCACCACCCACGGGAGGTACCGTAAAGGGCTGGTGCAATGTGGATCAGGCGGTGGTCGAAAGCGGGAGTTCCATGCTAAGACTGCTGCCTCCGCGACCCGGTTTCGGACAAGCGGAAGAAAATGGATGGATGGATGGATGGATATATTCATTATTCACTTTATGGAAACCTTTTTGGCATTTATTTTATTATTACGATCCTAAGCTCCAGGTTCCTATCCTTTCTGCATCATTTTAAAACTATTATCAGAAAAATACAATTTATCAAATTGTGATTCTGAAGAAATTTGGAGTTTGTCCCCAAATTTTCCCCAGCGGCAAGAGAATGGTACTTTCCATCACTAGCTCTCTCCCTCACTTCAGCGATGTACCCCTGAAGTCACACCTCTTTATTTACTTTTGATAGAAGTTGAAGGATCGATGCATCAGTAACTAAAATGTTTATATCATGTCAAATAGTGTTTCTGCATTTGATTGACAGCTCAGTCAATCAATAGCGTAGAGTTTTCCCGAACTCAAATACTATTTTCCAACACAACTTGGCGTCTATAGGACGGGGCGGGACTTAGAATACATGATACTTTATATCATAGAACAGGACCAGACTATATTTTTTATTAATTACATAATTTCTGGGCTTAGAAACACTCCATATTTCTGCTTAAATCCTGGTTGAGCATTAAGCCTGACCCGCTGTGAGTAATGGATACCAATTTGTTGTTGATCTGCTAATGCCTTATTTTCTTCACAATCAGAATATGGCAATTAACCTGCAGTTTCACACAGAGAGAAGCTGCTGGACCCAGGCTGTGCTTTAGAGCAGTGTGAAAAGACCTGGGAGTTGGCGGGGAACCTGCAAATAAAGCCGACACGCTGCGCCCAACCAAGATGTTACATGTTTTGTACCAGTGCAAAATATTTCAAAGACTTTCAATTGTGACTTAAAGGACTAAATCTTTGGAGGTATGACACTAATAATGCAGTCATTCTAACTGTAAATTAAATGTGACTGAAATTTGACAGCCTTTTACAAGTCTTTCAATCATTAAAAAACAAAGCAAATGAAGCAGCAGGTGCACTCTTAGTATTTTCAGCATCTGAATCTTAGCTGAAATTATAGCCACCCAGGATTGTGCTTGTGCTTCTAGGACAATGTCAGTGATAAATATGTTGTTCCATGAATGCCCCGAAACCTGATTTATTCAGAAATACTGATACTTCAAATATTGTGCACATCAACTATTATAGTTCATTTTGTATTTATTTTAAGTTACATGTATTGCTCAATGGTAATATTTGAAAAGACTGGTCTCATGTTCTACAGCGGTTGTATGAGCTCTGCTTCTGTGGCCTCTTCTTGCAGCCTGATCCTGGTGAAGCAGAGTCAAGGAGGAACCTGAGACTGCCGCACATTCTCCGAGCAGCACTTGAATTACATAATGTGGGTGAAATCCAATTGTCTCCGATCATCTGGGCCTCCCATGTTATCCATCATTTTTATTAGTGCACCAGTGAGATAAGACTTTGTTATGTTTCTGGGGGAATCCATTTTCACATGACAAAGAGCAGCGATTAAGTATGTTTTAGCCAGAGGTTATTCCAATAATACAGCTACAGGAGACCTCTTCTCGTGTTGCTGCCGGGCTAACATACAATAACAAATAGAAAAGGAGATTGTGCTGATTGTACAAAGTTTGTGTTTCCAAGAAACTAATCTTGTCACAGAAATGCATTAGGTTGACATAAAAAGTAGTGCAAGTCTGGCAACAAGGCTGTCATCCAGCACAGGGATTTATGAAATTGAATTTCAATGGTACATTGAGCAGTTCATTGAGAGCGTGCCAAAAGTGAGAATCCTATGACGGATTGAGACAAATCACTGCCCAAATGAGCTGACAACAAGGAGCCTGAGGCATTGCATTACTATTCAATTAGCATTTAAGAGGGCTTTGGGGATAACTGTTTTGTTCTATTTTGCAGATAAAATATGAGTGTCTCCCACAGATTTCTCATTAGGGCTACTTTGAGGGTAACTCTGACTGCATTTATCTTCTGCTTGTGGACCCCTGTGAATAGAGAGCTTCAGACTGAGACCAGACACTATTGAGTTATGCTCATTGAACACCACCATGATGAGTGCTTAACTACTTCCTTTTCACTTCCTATCGAAAATCCAGCGTGTTGAGCGTGTTGTGGACTTAGATGTGATTGTATAGATAACAACAAGCCTCCATATAAAATTTGTTTGGATTTTGATAAGTGATCACGCCTCTCAGTTTCCACTTAGACATTTCCTAGCTGCATTAGACCATCATTTTCAATTTGAAATGCTGTCTGTCGTCTCTGTTTACAGCACATTTTTGAGACAGTGTAGAGAACAACACGTTAATGCTGAAAAACAACCACAACAAATCTTGTTTCCCTCAAGTCGGCGCCTCATCATTTGGTTCTTCATAAATACATTAGGAAGAATAACATGCATGCTCAACCTTTCCTTCGCCCTCATGGAGCATTAATCACTGTAGCTGTAATGTGCTGTTTTTCTGATTATGACAGAGGCCCACAGCTGATAAATACACATGAAGTCGACTCAGTCAGTAACACAGAGACCACCAAAGGCAACCGTAAAGGCCAGTTTTTCACAAGATCACACTGCTCTTTCCAGTATCTACCTGTGTGCACCTTTTTACCCACAATCAATTTGATTTTCTCTTTTTAATTATGCCAGGATGATGTATGCTCCACTAATAAGACATGAATGGAAAATGAAAGGTCGCTGAGAGCTAGATAAATGACTCCCATTATTTCACCAATCAGATAGAAGGCCCTCTATATGTTCTAATTTGAATGATAATAAAATCCTGAATTGCTTTGTCCTAGCAGGCCACTTTCCACATGATAAGCAGCCTGGCAAGGTAACCTTGTCCAGTAACCTGGCCTCCTGTAGCTTCACAGGCCTGTAATTACTTTAAACAGAGGCCCTGTGTATCTGTGTATAGGCAAGTGTTCACATTGTGTTTTTTTATTTGTAAAGGGACAGTGTACATTCATTAACATTGAACAATGTAAATGTACCCGAGTTAGCTGAAAAGTGCTATTTTTCATCAGTAGTCCCTTAGCCAGATAAATAATCGCTTTTAGATTTTAAACTTTGTATATTTAGATGTCCGCCAAAGAGACCTTTTGGTTTCACTTTTGGATCCCAGATTATGCGTGCATTGTTTTACAGTGTGGACGACCTTCCACTTCCGGTTCATGCATATTGTTTTATTTACTGTTGAGCATTTGTTGGTGTTTGCAGTGCTCACCACAGCATTCTTGTGAAGTCTCCCAGCCATGTTGTCCACGTCCACGGGAGCCGGTCCCATCGCTGCCGCACGTCTATACGGCGAGCCACGGCGAAATCCTGGACCGTCTGGACTCATGCGATGCAGAGATGCACCACCAAGTTCAGGGTTGAGCCCTGGAGACGCCGCCCTGGAGCACCTCCACAGGGCCACAGGTAGGCACGTCAGGAAAGTTTGCTCCGTCTGTTGTTGTTTTGCCAGTTATCCCAAGACACTGATGAATGTCGCCCGACAAAAGTAGGCAGGCATATTATCATCTGTTTTTTACATGGTGTTTCTTTGAGTTTTCTTTTTTGATGGTATTGATTAGAAACTGTCAGGGTGTACTCTCCATAGCCAAAAGATCTTGCTTGTGCCGATGAGCCTCATTGTCAAAGCAGTTGTTTGAGAAGTTGTTGTATAGAATCCTTAGTGTAAAAGTTTTCTAGCGTGCAGTGTGGACTTTACAAGACTTTCGCCATTCCTCTTGTTAGCCAAAGTTAACAGCAAAAGTATCACAATGAAGAGGAAAGGTGACGTAAATGACTACAACTGGGTTCAAATCCAGACCACGAATGTTCAAACTGGTTTGAGCTAAAAGAAAGACATTGTTAACTAAACTAACCATCTGTACAACCAAGGTCTGGAGTGTTGACCATTTACATTGCATTAGCCATTTGCTTCAGAGTTCCCTTTAAACAAAATCAACATCGCAGTCATTTGACTAAAGAATGATATTAAATTACGCCTATGTGCCGTACCTCCAAACACAATACGTCTAACATGTCCAACTGCATCAAACTCAAAGCCTCCATTATCTGTGCTTAGAAGTCCTAACTGAATTGTTTATTTTTAGCCCTGCCCCCGATGTCACTGCGAAGGATAAGATGGCTTCGGAGAGTATAAATAATAAATCACATTGTCCTTGTCTTCGGGATACGTTTGAAAAGCAATGAAATGTGATAAAGTGTCTCATCTGGCGTTGTCTGATATTTGTGGCAGTCACTTGTGAGTTGACATGCGCCGCTGTATAGGTTACTGATGGCACAGCAAAGCAGGTCTCAGCGGGTCTATAGCACAGGAAAGACGGAGGCAAAACAAGTCGATGGGAGTCTGTAACTGGGGGAACGGAGCTGATCAAGAGAAGGAATTAAAAATAATACTGTTGGAAATATAGAAAATTGCCTTAGTACAACAATCAGGTTAAGTAATTGTCCTGTGAGTATTGTTGAGAACAAAAGTGAATTTGCCCATAAAGTAAACCTTCCAAGTAGTTTATGTTAATTATTTGAAACTAATAGATGTATTTGTCTTTAAATACAGATTTAATTCATGTAAGGTTAACTAGTCGATTTTTAGAGTGTTTTTGATTATTTATCTTTTCTGGGACACTGTTCTATGCAGGCCAAGAACATTTTGGACACACATTTTTTACAATCATGGTTTTGGCTCAGTTTACAGCGGCATCAAAAATAAACAAGGACATTCTGGAGACTTTGGGCACATCACGGACACTGGGGAGCATCTGTTGGCTATCTCTAATTCAGCACACAGGACAGCGACCGTCCCAGGAGCTAAGGCAGAGGAGACAGAGGGGCTGGCTGCTGAAGTGACTGACATAACAGAGTATCACAAAAGTAGCAGCAGGACAGTTAAGTAAAAGTGTTTATTTTAGTAGTTTTCACCTTCTGCTGTTTTCATTTGATGTGGTGGGACTACCGTATTTTCCGTCGCATTGGAGTATAGGTCGCATCAGTCAAAAAATGCGTCATGAAGAGGAACACATATAAGTCACACTTCACAAATTCCACAGACACAAAGAAGAGCAAACCTAAGAGAGAACCGACTGATCAGATCTCAGAGGGTTAAATACATCAGACTCACGTGTTTATGAGGCTTTATCCTCCGCTGCAGCAGTTTCTCAATAAGTGATAATATAGTGAAATAAACAGCTCCTAAACAGTGCAGTGGCCTTTCTGTATTAACTTTATATCATTACTGCCATCTCTCTTTATGCTAGCTTTGTGATTATGGCTGTCAATTTTAACTGTAAAACAAGCCGCTGAAGTCGAAGAATTTCTCCACATGAAACCAAAACAACGCTCTCTTCCTGAGACACGCCCCCGTTGTCACGGCGACGGCACTGAGAACTTCACGGAAAGTCTGATCGTCTGCTTTTTAAAATGGTGGCGTGAAAGTAACAGTTTGCAAACCATAAAAATTATATATATATATTGATTTATAAGTCGCACCTGACTATAAGTCGCAGGACCAGACAAACTTTGAAAAAGGTACTTAAATACGGTATATAAAAGGGAGCAGCTTTATATGTGTATATAGTTTTCAAATGTTAAAATTGGATATTTGAATGATCAGTGGGCTTATTTACATACTATAAATAAAAAAACGATCAAAGCTGAAATATTTTTGCGTCTACGTCATCAATAGCCAGTCATGTAATTAAACGCTGACATAGACTCCAATGGTTTTTAAGAAGCTTAACGTATAGCCTATGTTGTTATGGACCAATGTTAGCATCTATTTTCCAATGTAACAAACCAATTAGGCACAAGTTCTTACCTGAAGTGCACTCAAATTCCATGTACACACAAGACTCATTGCAGATTATAGATGTATTTAAATGATATGACTAAAAAAAAGTTTATCCAATTAGGTGCATGTACTTACCTCGAGTGCACTTGAATAATGTGCTATAAATGCTTGGATGCTATTGTGAAGACAGACAGCTGAGATGAATCCTATGCATTAAAATTGACCTATTCAGTCTGCAGTAAGAGCTCTGGCAATGATATGTCTAAGTCTATTGAAAAACTCAGTTAAGCAGAACCAGTCAGCTGTCTTCTTCATTAACTAGGAAAAACAGGGCAGCACGGGGTTTGGCAAAGATCACTGTAAATTGGAGAAATGTGGTTTGGTAATAAATAGCAATGATTTCGTTTTGTGAATTCATTTATTTTGATTATGGCTTAGTATTGTTCCACTTTATGAAATTAATTGAATTCCTCATGCGTTAGAATACGGACAAACAAATTAATCAAGAAACTGGCAATTGTGTTGTCTATTGAGCTGTGTAGGAGCGGTGCCATTATGTTTGCTGTGTTAGCATATACTGTGTGTGTGTGTGTGTGCGTGTGTGTGTGTGTGTGTGCGTGTGTGTGTGAGAGAGAGTTGTGTAGTGAATGGGGGAGCTCTTTGGTAATGGTAGCATGTTATTGTGATGCACACAGGAGCATGACCCTGTCTGAGGAGCTGACAGTTACATCACACAGATTATAGCACACGCCAAATAGCACCGTCTCCGTTTCACAAGATTTGTTGAAATAGTTTCCTCCAGCACTGTAAAAGAAACCTTCCCGGTATTTATTAATGTCCACAGTTAATGATGTTTGCGTGACACATTTAAATGAATAAAAATTAGTATAAAAACACTCTTTTTTTTCTCTGTTTAGTTGTACTGTAAATGTTAAGTGAACCTTACTTAAAAATAGTGATTTGTCGAGAAAAGTAGTGAAAATGATTAGTTCATTTTTGCTTTGTGTTTGGTTTTTTACAAATAAATTTAACTGTGTAAAGCTTAGCGTCAGACCTCAGAAAATAAATTACCCCTTGGATTCAGAAAATATAACATCTTAACCTCTAATTTCTTCCAAAAATGCCAATAGGGTTATGTTTATAGTTTGCAAAAATGTTTATTAAGTGATATTTTCCGACCATAACCTTTTGAGTTATGTTAGCTAAAAAACATACCTGCACTAGCAAAAACATGAGGCTGAGGCAATACATTTATACCTAGTTATAATCTAGCTGTAATGATGACTATAACAAACCACAAATTAAGCCATACAACACTGAAAGCAGTTGGGAATATTACTTAATTTGATGTTGAATTAGTCCATGATCACATGAGACTTCAGGTTGAGTCCAAATGATAATTGGCCTCTTCAGAAGTGAACCAGCTGCAATTTAGCATTCACCGATCGTCCTGTCCCGCCGTTACAGGAGGAGCAGGAGGAGCAGGAGGGGGAAACTGCTGTCAGACACATCAATGGATTTTTCTGAAGATATCAAAGTGGGGTTGCTCTGTGGACATGATAGGGTGGTATACCTGTTTTTATCTACCAAATGTTTTCTGAAGCCTGCCTACCACTGACACGGCCTTCACACAGCCTATTATCTCTATGCATTTCTGTACACTGTAAAATGTAAAATGCGTAAAAAAAATAATCAATTCTCTTAAAAAAAAAAAATTATTCATTGGTTTGAAAAGTGAATAACTCTTGCTCCGTAATAAACTTCAAACTATTATGCAATTTCATTACACTTTAAAATATCAAAAATGCTGTCTGCCAATTGTAAGTGCAATCATATATTAGTTTCAAAAAATTAACTCTTGAAATGTAAAAAATTAAAAATGAACCTTGCCAGAAGTGATGTCAGCCAAAATCCTGAAGTTAATTAAAACACATATTAACACATGTCACACACTAATTATTGTGACAGCTTTAATTAAGTGTAAGTTTAGTTATTTGTTTCAAGCCAACTCATTTGCTTTTTAAGTCAGTTTTCTAATTTGTTTCAAGTTGTCAAATTTTGCAGTGCATTGTGCCTCCTCCGTACCACTCCCCCGTGAATGTCCCTGTCTCAGCAGAAAATATATATGAGATATAATAATGATGCGGCACGGAGAAGAAAGTGGTTAAAGAAGACGCTTTGTACTCCACCGTGTGGCATTTGTATAAAGGCTATTTACAGGAAAAGAAGAAGAAAGTGATTATTCTTGACTGTATGCAAACATGTACACACAACATGTACACACAACATGTACACACATTATGCATAAGACTGGGTTAGAAATGTGACAGTGGAAGAAAGGCGTGTTTTAGTAGAATTAGTTTTATCACAGAAATGTAGTGCCCTATGTAAATCCCCTTTATAAGAGGGATTAGATCCTCAAGTGAGAAGCTGCAGCAATGACATACTGGTCACTTTATTATGTAGACCTATTTACCTGCTTGTGAGCTCAAATAGCTAATCGGCCTACCGTTTAGCATGAAGCACAGGGATCCAGCCATGCACATATGTTAAAAACAAACCGACTGAAGTTCAAATCAAGCATCAGAAAAGAAAGGTTATTTAAGTGACATTGTGGTTGTCGTTGCCCAAATCTACTGGGATCTTCACATACAATATGTAGGGTTTACGGAAAATTGTTTACGAAAAAAATACCAGTGGCCGGCAGTTGTGTGAGCAAAAATGTGTTGACGCCAGAGGTCAAAGATTGCTTTGAGATAATAGAAACGCTATTATAGCTCAGATAGGTCTACCTAATAAAGTGGCCAGTGAGTGAATAGAAAAATGACACCACAATATGTTAATCACTTTATGGTCTCAGGCTATTCAAATGTCACATTATCAATAACCTATGAAAAAGCTGAAATCCAATTGTTTGCGGTGCTCACTTATTGCTAAATAGGGAAATGTTTGCAGGAAACAAAACAGCAATCAAGCACAGTGGCAACAATCTAACAAATGGAAGTTCTAGACTATTGATGAATAAATAATGAGAAAAGTAATTATGAGATCAATCAGCAATGTGTTAACCCTTCAGAATAGTAATTCAAATGTTTCATACATTATTTCTGTAATAAGTATATGTTTAAAATGATCAAATATAAATGACATATTGTCAATGATTCCAGGCCACACATGTGATCAGGTTATACTCATCTTTGAATGGGCATGAACAAAAGATATGTCAAGAGAATATAGTCAGCAAACTGAGAATCGTTTAACTCAACCTTATCCCTGTTACTGTATTTTAAAAAACTATAGGACTTAGGCTGGGTACCTCCTGGACAATAGTAGTGGCAGAGCTGACACAAATACATTCATTCACTCAGTCAACAATTATTCCAACACATGCATGTCTTTGAGCGGTGGGAAAAAGACATGAAGAGAACCCACAGCAACATGGGGAGGAGAGTCTACTTTTGGAGACCATAGACGGTTGGCCCGATTTCACAACCTCTGTGCTAAGAGGCAGGAGTACTAGTCACTCAGCTGCCATGTACCTAAAGAAACATCATCAAATTAATTACTGGTACAGGCAAAAAAAATTGCTGCCAAAGCCTTTTGGCTAAATAATATTTTGCCACAAACGGTTTTCTTTCTTGGGTCTTCACACAGTTGCATTTGCCAGAATAATTAAAAGTTATGATGATGTGGTTTTAGTTAGAGTACAGTCTTAATATATTCAAGACTATTAAATTATAAAGTGCTTCAACAAACACAGTGCTTCATACAAAGAAATATCAACACCAAATGAAACTCAAACCGCAAGAAACAGAAATAAATCAAGAGAGCACAACTGTGTTTGACATGTGGCCTGTGTCAACTTCATCCCCTATTGCCCAACAGCCCAAACACTATTATAAGTATATGCTCTTCTCCCAGAATGCACTAGTGTCAACAACAACAGTGGCAACATCCAGCCTCACTGTCAAAAAAGTACAGCCCAGTATCTCAAAATTGTGTCAAATACAATATAAAGACACTCAAACACCATAAATTACTTTTGATCTCTGCATCTTCAAACTAGGCCTGTGCTGTCGTCCCCGACAGCAAGGTGTATATCGGCGAAACGGCCCCATACGTCTGCCCCAAACGTCTGCCCCATACGTCTGCTACAACTGTCACCAACGGGCATCTTAATCCGACAATGTGTGATTTCTATGGATTTTAATATTGTTAACGAGAAATTAAGAGGCCTCGCCCCCAAACCAAGACAAACATGGGAAGGGTCTATTTGACTTTTTTTATTTGTCTGGATGTTTGTGAAGAATGTTTTTGCCAAATTTGAAAAATTCCCTAAAACTACATTCTGCGTCTATGGGGGCGCTATAGAGGTAACTGCCATCATATTAGTCAGATGTGTTCAGGGCCGGGGGGTAATTAGGTATTTCAGGTTTGAGCCTAATCGGGCAAAGTATGTACGTTAGAGGCTGTCAAATATACCTGACCTCCCAAATTCAATTCAAAATGGCCGACTTCCTGTTTGTTGTAGGGTGGGGTCATAATAATATTTTATGTTGGGTACACTGTGGAGAA
>JAVQKC010025586.1:0-10827 GCA_036025475.1 Philypnodon macrostomus | reverse complement strand
CTCTCATTCAGTAGTCATGATGAGTCCAGTCGTGTGTGGTGTGTGCTCTCATTCAGTAGTCATGATGAGTCCAGTCGTGTGTGGTGTGTGCTCTCATTCAGTAGTCATGATGAGTCCAGTCGTGTGTAGTGTGTGCTCTCATTCAGTAGTCATGATGAGTCCAGTCGTGTGTAGTGTGTGACCTACAATCTTTTCAAAATATCGAACTTCTGGGAAAGCCGTGTAGTTTTTCCCCAGATTTATTTGGTCACCATGTTTTTTTTGCTGTGCTACCCGTAGAATTACACAATTTGGCCTTCAAAATAGATTTTGTATTTTGCTATGGGCCAACACAGTATGTTCCAGTCTTATCTGAAATTAATAAATATCTCAGAAGTTCATCATCTAATTGGCTGTACAGTATAATTCTCTGCCCAACATCACTTCTTTGGTATCTTTATCTTTGGTAAAATGTACCTGATTTCTGGAGTATGTATTGCTTTTAACCTTTGTAATATGAATGCTGAGTGTGAGCTGAATAATATGTGTTAATATGTGGTTTTATATGATTTGAATTTGAATATGTAAATTACACTGTATAATTTGTTATTGTTTCCCAGGGACTACAGATTGAAATTAGCTGTTTAGCTATAATCTGGTGCAGTACATCTCTGTTTTGTAAGCATAATGTCTCTGTACACTGTCCCTTCAAATAAAGATGAAATTAAATTAAATGATTTATTTATCTGTTCATATTTATTTTTTGTGGGTCTCTACACCTCAGTTAATCATGAGACTACAATCTTATTGACTATTCAACTATTCAACCTACATTTATTTCGAAATCTACATCTAATTTTTATTTATACCACACATTTATTGCAGTAAGTTTGCTATAGGGCCGACATGGCTGCCATACCACCGCCCAAGAACACTGATCACATTTACACATAGGGAAAATGGCAAAAGTGTCTTGCCCAAGGACTCAACCACAGGGGGAACTGAACCACTAACCTTCTGATTTGCGGACAATCCTTTTAGGCCACTGCTGATTACCATATCAGTTACTTTATCTTTATGAGGTTGTCTTTGATATGAACTTATAAAGGCACCATTCACATGTGTCTAGTTCGGACATGTAGCTAAAACAAGAGGCCACACGAGAACATGGCCACCATCCGGTCTGAGTTGTTACTGAGGTCCAGAAAGCACAATACGTATGGAACATATGGAGTTTCCTTGGTAATGACTCCCTCTTAGGGCATAGGCTAATTGAGTTTCATTGTTTCCCCTGTCCGTATGAAAACAGATGGTCTCATCGGGAAGCAGGCGGACGAGCTGCACACGTGAGCGGACTCTGTAGTTGTGCAATGAATGCTTTAAAGCTGTAGTCTGAAGGTTTTTCTAAAATGAGAAATTGTTAAAAACATCAAAAGTGCTTGACCAGTGGTTTTTTTTTGTCTCTCTCAGATCTCTCCCCCGTTACTGTAGAGGCCAGAGGATTGACTAAAGTCAAGATAAAAGTTATCTACGTTACATTATAAAACAGGGCCAGATTTAATAAAATTTTTATTACAACTTCAAAATTTAGAAAACCTCTATAGCAACATCAAATCAGAGTTTTGGTTGCTGCCACACAACTGAAAAACTCAAGTCCCCTTCAGATGTTCAGGTAGCTTTTTCACTTAGTGTCCCTCTATATTTTAACCACACACAAAAGTGGAAAAATCTTGTTACTAGGGCTGTTGATGGATGAAAGATTTTTACAAATTAATAGCGAATCTTCCAGAAAATTAGTCTCGATTATCTGTTTAAGTCTGTCGTCTTTAAAATAGTTGTGCCAATTACAAAGTCAATCGTTTATTTATTTTTTATTTATTTATTTAATTTCTAAATGTTCCGACTTTCCAAGATGAATCACATGAGGAAGGAAGTTGGAAACAACACTTGAACACAGCAATTGTGACAGTAATGGTATATAATACAGTTTTTGCTTAGCAGTACAATCTAGTGACTCAGTCTTTATTATGTTCAGAGCTTTTATTATTGTTGAGTGTGACATTGATCCTCTGTGATACCTTCAAACAGAAAAGGGTTGTTTATTTACTAGTTAAAATAGTTTCAAAATCAAAACATAAATAAGACCAAAGTTGAACTAAATTGATTAACACATTTTTATTCAAGGCTCTAATAAGAAACAATAAGTCACACTTTATTGTACATAGACCTTAACTACATTGTAACTACCTCATTAAGTACAATGTAATACACTGCGTAACACACTGCAATAACATGTAACTACATTGTACCTAACCCTAACCCCAACCCTGATCTTTAACCATTCTGTATGTACAATGAAGTTACAGTGTAGAACATGTATGTCAATGTCAGATAAAGACCATGGCATTATTCTGATATATAGTTTTTTTTTGCAGTACAGATATTGCATCTGGTAATGGAAGGATTATTTTGCATTACATTGTGCAGCCCCAATTGAATGTGGTAAAATATGTGTTTTGAAGAATGTGGTTTTATACTCAGAACTCATTTACGTTTTGACATAGGCTACTGTAATATAGGACTGAACTGTTTATTTCAAGCTATTTTCCTTTTCTGGAGATAGTGGTACCACCGGTGACTCCCTTCTCTTATCTGAGGCCCTTATGTGAGTGGATTATGTACTGTATATATTTACAGACACAGGTTTATGGGGACTATCACTGTGACTGGCATAATTTACAACACAATAAGGTTTTACAGTGTGTCCCACCTACTCCCACAGCCCACCTGGTCATCCCAGTTCTGTTGTATGCAGAGGTAGTCAAAAATGAGTACCGTTATTTCAAAATAATGTTACTCAAGTAAAAGTAAAAAAGTACTCATTCACATAATTACTGGAGTAAGAGTAGAGAAGTACTGGTGAAAAATCTTCTCGAGTCCTGAGTAACTGTTTGAGCGTAATGTCAGAATATTTGTTTCTTGTTCTTACATGACACACAGAGGTGGTAAAAGTACTCTTACTCTTTCTAGAGTTACAAGATTTTACTCAAGTAAGAGTACAGATACTTCAAAATATGATTTTTCAAGTAAAATAAAAGGTATTGTGGAGTATAATATATTTAAAAAGCAACACAATCAGAGAAAGTTAATTATACACTTCACCTCAGAGCTTTTATCTGTGAATATAATATTACACCATTTCTTTGAGCGTGTCACACCCAAAAATGGTTGCTACCCACTTAACTTATGCCGCACTTGTTTGACACCACAGTTTATGTATCAAATGCTGCTCTTCCACAGCACAGGGGAGCCTTTTCTCTCTGTGGAAGCATGCCTGTAGGCTCCACACTGGGGAGGGAAAATCTACAAAAACACCAATGACGTCAACTGGAGGAACCCTGGTGGAGCCCTTCTCATATGACAGACAGTAATAAAAGTCAGGTGGGAGCAGACAGCTTTTAGCACTATCGGCGCAGTAAAGAGATGTAAACTACAGTGATGGGGTGGAATGATGTAATGTTGGGAGTTTAAAAATTGTATAAGTAAACTATAGTCGCAGCGGTGGTGCAGTGGGTAGATGCTTGTGGTCGAAGGCCGGAGTTCCTGCTTAAACTGCTGCCTCCGCGACCCGGTTTCGGACAAGCGGAAGAAAATGAATGAATGAAAATGAATGAATAAAATATATTGGCATATGTTGTCTTGTGACCTTTTTTTGGCAAATAGTAGATTTTTGTAGTTTTTGGAATAAGCAATTACACAGAAATCCACCTTGTCCCACTTTCCATCAAGAAGTAGAAGAAGTGTTGAATATTGTGGGTCTCTGGTTGCAAGTGGAGAGTGCAAATTCCTAAGGTTTCATAGTCTTCACAACTTTGGCGGTGGCGCAGGTGATAGAGTGTATTGTACACTATTTGGTAGGTTGGTGGTTTCATCTTCACTCCAGCCAATCATTTGCGTATGCCACCTTTATGTTTCAGCATATAGGGAATGTACAGTATTTTGTCTGTCAGTACCTTGCCTTATGCCCATAGTTTGGTTTTGCAGTGTGGCGGTCGTAAGGCATCAAGTGAATACGCTTCTCTGGGGGGTTGAGAAGGTGGAACCTACACATAATTTAATGCAAGTGACTGACAAGCCTACTGTTGCCTCATAGCCAAATACATTTCTGAATATTATAGGCGTTATAATAATAAAATGTTTTACTAAAGCAGTTTCAATGTTTATTCTTGACAGGGAAATGTTTTACTCGTCACACAATAGCCTAAAGGTTCAAATGTACAGCTACTAGACCCATGACACCAGTGGCGGAGTTAGCGGTTTGGGGAGGGCAAGAAAGGGTCCTCTATATTTGCCGCTTTTTAAGTCCTACCTGAAAATTCTCTTGATTTCTCAGTCCATTCTGTCATTCAAGTCCACACATTGGTGGGGGCCTGGAGACTTGGACTTCTAAACAGCTGCCTACTTTTGCCAAAATGGTAGCACCACCTCTGCATAACACCATCAGCTGTAACACCATTCACCCAGTCACCCTGCTTTCTTCTTCTGTCTGGCCCCTTGTCTTTTCCTGACTGATTTATAGCATCTTCCCGAAAGGTCTTTTTTAGTAATTGGTTTGATGGCAGACAGAAACACACTCTACCTCCAGTTACAGTATCTTTACATATCTCTACAGGAAAACCAGCATCATCATCATCACCTTTATAGCTTCAGCCATCTGAATTTTGTTGAGTAATTTTTTGCCATTTTCTTACCAGTCAGCATTTCCCTCAGTACTTTTTCTATTCAATTGGTTTCGGTAGAAAAGCCCCATCCACATTCTTCTGTTGTTGTTCAGTTGGGTAAGCCATAAAACTGCACTGCATTTGTCTTCAGCAAGAATGGAGGAGGTACATGGCTATTGCTCTAAGCTTGGGCGCTGCAGACCGTGGAGTGGAACATGTACTTAAAGGGTGAGATGGTTATAAGCTGGCGATACCATGATACCCACATACAGGAGACTACCGGGCTAAATGAAGCAGAGACATGGAAATGCGCTGTCTCTAGGTACATAAAATGGAGGACAGGAACACTCTTGTGGCAAAATGTTCTTGGAAGCATTCAGAAAAGGACTAGAGTTGATCATATTTCAGGCATTTTGGCCTATCTACAATTCAAAATGAATACAACTGATGCTAGTAGCCACCAAAATACTCAAATGAAATGTATTTAAGGGGCAGCAGTGGCTCGGGTGGTAGAGCAGGTTTTTCCCCATTTCAAAAGTTTGTAGGGTATAGCTTAGGGCTGCAAAATATATTGCAAAATGATCATTATTGCAAGAATCTGCAATATATCGCAATAATGACAGGGTCATTTTCTTTTTTCTCTTTTTATTATTGTACTTTTTTATTATAAGTTTATTATATTGTTACTTATCTCTTTTTTGCACACTTTTTTTTACCATGTACTATTATTGCATGCTACTAGTACATCATAACTATCTTAGCGAGTCTAACAGTTCTTCCGATCCAAAGCATTTCATTGCATTTTCTGACCCTGTTTTGAATGTGCATAAGACAAATAAACTGAAACCTCTTAAATATGACACTGTTTAAAGCATTTTATCATTGGTGTTTTGCATACAAAGTATACTATAATAGATTTATTGTGCTTTTATACTAATTTGGCTTTGTTTCCTCATTTAGTCTAGCTTTTAGAAAATACAGGCACTCATTCTGCAGAGTAGAAGTTCCATCAAAATATCAATAATAATTATCAATACCGCAATAATGAATATAGTTATTGAATATCGTATGTTTTTCCCATATCGTGCAGCCCTAGTATAAGTTTAAAAATGGCTGGTACAGAAACTCACCATTATTCCATTGTCAAATTCACATAATCACATGTGGAGCTACCAGACAGAAGTCCAAAAATTAAGGCTTAAGAATCCAGAGGAGAGGGTTATATGGATACAGATGATATGGTTTCTTGAGAAATATAGTAGTCTGTTAAAACGTACGGTATATTTTAGCATGCTGTGTGTTATTTATATATACCCAACACTGTTAGATGTACCACACATGTTTCAGTCCTTGTTGGTCCATATGAGGCCTCTGTAGCTTCAGAGGGAAATATGGATTTGTGTTGGTTGGTGGTTATGGCCTTGGGCAAAGTCCAAAAGAAGAAGCAACGATACACATTCTCTGTTCAGCTATTGTATTTTTAAGAAGTCAAAACATAGCATCTGGAGACATCCGCGGTGCACAAAGCAATAATTGTGATAATCACGAGTTTCTGAATGTAATGTCTTGTGTAACTATGGCTGCAAGATGGTACAGTATAGTATCATTTTCAGATAATTTTAGATTTTAATTCCTGCTTGTATTACACCCCATTGCACTAGGTTAACACATTCCAGACTGAAAGACAGAGACCAGCAATTTGTAGTCTTCAAGTCTCGTCGTGGGGCGACTGCAAATTGTTGTTGTTTTGAGGAAACCAGCGGACATTTTTCTTCTCACCCCATGTTCAAACTGACACAAACGGTAGGGTTGAATCTAATGTGTACTCTACCACAGTTTTTTGGCTGTTTGAGTTGTAATTTTCCTCTATGGCGCTAACCCTGCACTTTTGTAATACACAAAAGGAATGCCAAGACTTTCATATGATGGTATTTATATGTTAAACAGCAAAAGCAACCAGGTCTGAATCATTCTTGGAGCTATCTGTAAAAGCCTGTTGAAAAGCTCTTTGTGTTTCTCACACTTGTTATCACAAGGGACAGGGATATGGGGTTGATCACTGCAACAGAGAGGAGAAGGGGGCTTCAATCACCCCGCAAAAAATATTTTAAACATCACATTGACATAAAGTAGAAAGGTTGCACAAATCCACCTCTATAATCTAAGGTCCACCTTCTAAATACTGTCAGAGATTGAGATTGAGATTGAATTGATTCATTCATCTGCTTCCACCAAATTGATTAATGTCCTGGGCCTATTTCAGCAACACCCACTCACTAAATGGGCCATTTTGTAGACTTTCAATTATTTTTTTTTAATTTGTATAGCCCTATATCACAACAAATTTACCTCTGAGGGCTTCACGGAAAGAGATGTATGCAAACAATAAACAAGGTCATTGCAAACAGTAACAACGTTAATAGACAATCTATAAACACACAAATAAAAAAGGACTGTCCCAGGACATCCCCTGTCCGTAGACCCTCCATCACGGTCAGGAAAAACAAACAAAAAAACATTTATGGGAAAAAGAGAAACCTTAGAGAGAACCACATGATAGAGGGATCCACTCCCAGGACGGACAGTCCAGGACTGATGGATGAGGTCCTTATGCTAAGAGACTGCAATGTATGTGAACAGATGCAGCAGGTTTAGGGGGACATCCAAGTGAATGAGGAGATGCAGCAGGTTTAGGGGGACATCCAAGTAAATGAGGATATGCAGCAGGTTTAGGGGGACATCCAAGTGAATGAGGAGATGCAGCAGGTTTAGGGGGACATTCAAGTGAATGAGGAGATGCAGCAGGTTTAGATGGGCATCCAGATGAAGAGTTTAGATCCAAATAGACTTATTCTCCTACTGTCTCCTACTGTCTCCAACTGTCTTTGGGTAGTAAAAAAGACAGAAAGAACCCACATTAACACAGGGAGGACCAACAGACCCAAATGAGATTGTAGTAGTCTAAGATTCAACCCACAACTTCTTTGCAGAGATATATGTATATTTGTTACTTGTTCAATACGTAAAAACTGTTTTAACTGTCACCACATTTGATAATTCTTTAATTTATATGGTTTTACTGTACTTCTAGAATCTATTGGTTAGCATTTTTATAATGGACACTTCCCTTTATGCAGCTACCCACATATCCATAGCCTGCCATTTTGTGTCATACCCCATATTCCATCTCACTGCCCACTATATTGTTATCTGGACAGATAGTTTCACTGGGCTATTATTTGTGAGGCGCGGGCTAAACGGTGACCTTTAATAGCACCATTCAGGTCTTCATGCCACAAAAAGGCTCACCAAGGTACACTTACTTCTTCATTGTGTTGTGTCAGGGTAATGGATGGATGTTCAGAGCAGTGCATTCACCCACAATGAATAAACTCCTCGGACATAAAGACACTCAAGGACTGGGACTCCCTTAACGTACAAAGCCTTCACAAGACACAGTTAATAATCAGTAGAATTCACATTTTGTAACTCTAATCTTTACTTACTTAAACATTAGTGAGTAAAATGTCAACTTGTTTTTGAGAGTCTCATTTGTACTTGAACTGTGTCCAGGAATCAAACCATGGCCTTTTATGCTACTGAACCACTAATTTTCTTCTCAAATACACACCCGGAGTTGTATTTTACTGAGGCAATTTAAAGCTTATGTGTCGGGATAGACAAAGACAGAAACACCACCTACTCCCATGGATGTATTATAAGACCAGGATAATGAGTAGCAAGATGGCCACCGTTGATTTCAATTCATTTTGCTCTCCGGCACGTGATACCAAAATAGTTTTTTACCTCCCCGTTATAAAGGCAGCCATTTCCGCGTTATGGAGGGCCGTTCTTCCACGTTTAAGGACCTCACCTCCTGTACACCGACGGGATAGAGCAGGAGATTGGTACCAAGGCAGGGGGGGCTGTACATCCATGCCTACTCCGGGAAGCGCTAACAGTTATCTTGCTAACAGTTATCTTGCTAGCAGGAGTCTTGCTAACAGCCATGTAAATTGTATTCAGTAGATGAGGCTAGAGCTTTTTTAATAGTGCAAATGTATTGATACAAAAATGTGTTACAGTTAGCAACAAAAGTCTTTTGACTCCAGTATCCTATGCCTCTTGATTGTAATGACTATAACTGGGACATTTTATTGTTTACACAGTTATTTGTTGGGATATGAAACAAGGAAACTCAAACTAGGCCCTAATAAGGAACACCAGGACACTTTTATTGAGATGTAACTCTGTGTTTTAACAGCAAGTGTGCTACAACAGCTAGTGGTACTCATAAAGAAAAGGCCAAAAAACATTATACTGCACAACCGTGATATAATGGGCCTGCTTGCAAAAACCTAAATACACTTACATACTCTTTTTTTCAGTGAAAGCAGAATATCCCTAACATGAGTTATTGTTTGTCATGTTTAATAGCAATGTGATTCTTCTGTTTTGAGTCAGGAGTCCTTGGGGAAGCCTCGAAGCTAACTGTAGACAGCACTGGTCCTCATTAAAAGCCATATTATCCCCGCACATTTTCACACATCCATTAATGTAACTAAACCGAGGTATTCCCCTTACATTCTCACGTGGGTCTGCTAATGTTCTCTTGCTGGCGGACACAACATAATCTAGGTCACACAAAGAGGTGGAGGATGCTAATGCTAAAGTTATTATATTATTTGGTGACATTTCTTTTTTTTGGTCCCGCTGGTGTAACTGTCACTGCCAGGTCTCAGGTTGTCACTGTGTGGGGAACAGTTGATGGGTTGCTGAGGTGTTTCCATCGCTCAGGGCAAAGTTCCTATTAGCTTACATACACCGAGCTGCAGACAGATAGTAGGCAAATGATGGTTGTGTTTGCCTTGTCGTGTACAGTGAAAAATAATACACACGTCTCAGGATACCAAACTTCCATTGTCTACCAAAACAATATGTAGAAATAAAAATCTGAAATTCCAGTTTTTACTTAGATTGTAAGCATAGGGTTGTCTGTAAGTGGTTGATTTTCTTGTTGACTCCAATTGTCTGACTAAGGCATAGTGTTTTCAGGTCAAATACAATGTACAGTCTATCTAAGAGACAACTGATTAAGTCCTTATAACTCTTCATAAATTATTCTGGGTAAAAGAAGGCAATAGAGTTAGCTAGTATACTAAACTCAGGTCTTCATTTGTCTTCACGTCACTCGAGCATGCTCAGAGCACTGTTTCTATACTTAAAGTAAGCAGATCTCAATAGTCACAATAGTCTGACAATCAATCATGTTTTTTTTGATGGGTTAATGTGCTTTTTAGATATTACACTCAATTTATATGCACTGTACTGTAGACCACTATGCCCACATCAAATTTCTGACTAAACACACAATAGTTCTTACACACCTCAAGAGGAAAGTTGCAAGAACTGACATTGAAAAAAGTTCTGGCCTCTCGCGAAATATGTAAGGTGTCAGCTTTGTACAATTGACGTTTCGCAAAAACCCTGCCCCCAAACGGTCATTGTCCAATCACACATCATTAGCCACCCTTACCATGTAAGCTAGGTCCAACAAGCTGCAAAATGGTGAAGCGACGTGTCTATGGGTTATGTTAATCGGACAGTCGGTACTTCAAGATTTTGTCTGGGGGAGTCGTGTTCTTCCCCTTCCCAAAGCCCAAAACACAACTGGAGCGGTGTCTACAATGGATTAAACTGTGTGAACAGCCCCACTCCCAGCTCAATGTCTCAAAAATAAACATGCATGCATACGTCTGCTCCAAGGTAAGGCTATGCTAACGCCATAATGATAACTAATGTGCTGTCTTGCTCTACAGGTGAGAACATCCACAAAACTGTATATTAAAGTTATGGTTACTATTAGCGAATATTGTATATTACTAAGACATCATTGCCAGAAAGTTACCCTCTAAGTTTAGCCCATTAGTTAGCATATGTTAGCTGTTAGCTGTTGAGTCTCAATGCTGCGAGCCTGTAACATTATGATTGTCAGTTCACAGATAAGTTGAACATAACCTCCTAACAAGCAGCTTCAACTTATTTTGTTATTGATCCAAAAAGAGTCACTAACATGCACCGGTATACTCCTCCCCACCATCAGCTTCAAGAAGCTTGTCGGACCTAG